>VWYI01001457.1:0-32191 GCA_013399455.1 Anthoscopus minutus | reverse complement strand
CGCTCGGCGGGCGGCCCAGGGCCGGGGCTGGGGTAGGGGTCCCTCCGGGGGCCCCTCGGCGCCACCCGCGGGTACGGGGTGGCTGCTATGGGCAGGAGGCTTCTACTTCCCTGTGGAAAGGGATCTAATGCGCGGCATCGCCCCTTAAGGTCACCATGGCTGACAGAGCTGCTGCTGAAAGGGCTTGTAAGGACCCCAACCCCATCATCGATGGCAGGAAAGCCAACGTGAACCTGGCGTACCTGGGTGCCAAGCCGCGGATAATGCAGCCAGGTGAGGAAGCAGCCCCGCATGGCTTTTCTTTCTGTATCTCAGGTTTTTGAAGAGAGTAAAACTTGAAAAAAAGGTAGTGCTCCCCTCCACCTTCCAAAGTATGCACGCTGTTGGGCATGCTTTGGTTTTGATTTTTAAATGCAGCATGTAGTAACTATCTGGCTATTTTGTACATGTGCCTTATTTAAAAACCAAAAGTGCTCAGAGATAAAATATCCGGAGTTCACCAGGAAGACTTCCACAGCTCAAACACTTCATTGGTTATTCCTGCTGCTGGGAATGTGGTGGCGCTGACCATTTACAGTATCGTTGCAGGGTAAGATTGGCCTAGGAGTGAATCGCTTCCAATGTGTGCAGTCTTATTAATACAAACAATATCTTAATGCAAACTTCTCAAACAGATGGGAGCTATTATGAAGATTTTAAAATGAAATGGCTCTTCCTAAGACCACATCTGAGACAATCGGATGTCCTAGCCACTTCCCAGACTGATGCTTTGCAGCAAGAGTGAGAGGAGCATGGAGTGTGTGCACATTTGTGTTCTAAAGGAGCCCATTTAGCCTAATGAACACTTGTGCAAGTAATTAAGTGACCACCAAGGAAAGACAGGGTTTTATGCTAGGGTGTTTGAAGAACAGAAAAATGTTGGGATTTGATTCCCTGTGCCAAATCCTCATGAGTAGAGTTGACTTAAATTTTAAGTCTGTAGAAATTACACAAATATACTGATGAATGGAAAGTACCATCCAGTCATTCAGATGCTAAAGTTAGGGATCCAGACGGAGTACCACGTAAAATATGAATGAAAACTCTGTACTTGTTTAGAAAAAGTGATTTTCCTGAACATCTCTAGGAAAGCGTGTGCTTTACTGGTTTAAGTTTTCTCTGTGTGGTTCTATGGACTGATATATTTTGCTTTCTATGTTTTGCTTCTACAGCCTTTCAGATGTTATTACTGCAGGCTGTTAGTGAAGGCACTTACTCTGTGGGGGTTTTTTGTGTGTGTGTATGTGTGTGTATAGCACAAGTGGCCAAAAAACCAGCCATACAGAGAATGTGATATGTTTTTATTGGTAGGTTTTGCCTTTGGTGTCCAGCAGCTTCATCCAGCTCTCATACAGAGGCCTTTCGGGTAAGTCGCAATGGGACCTCAAACAGGGGAGGAAAAAAGTCTTTTTTTTAAAAAAAAAGGAAAGAAAAAGTATGATCGTTGAAGGCCTCTTGCAGTAGCATCATTAAAGCTGGCCAGCAATGCTGAAGCTCTCAGATTTATGAATGTATACCCATAAATGCACTCACCTTGTCGGTCATGTTCTAAAATGCTGCAGCCGAGTCAAGTTGTGTGGGACGTGGCCGTCCCAATTAAGCAGTCCAGTCCCACATGACCCTATGATAAAACAAGGAGGTATGACTTGATGCAAGATTGCTGTGCCCCATTTCTCTTTTTTTCAGCTTGACTCAATGTTATTTATCTCTTTCTAATCTGACAGGGATCGTTTACAGTTAAGATAACTGATCAGAAGGATATGATGATAAGAGGTGGAATAGTTCTGTTTGGAATTAAACTCTGTAACCAGTAGACTCAAACACAAACAAGCTAAAATGGTGATTAACGATGCATGTATGTTTTTTTCATATAGTCAATAGACCTCCGTGTGCTTTTTTTTTATTTATTACAGTAATGAAGTGGTGTTGATAGCTAAACTGTGTGCTTTTATTTAATTGAAAGAGCTGTAGTGAAAGTTTTTTGGGGGGGTCTTTTTAATTTTGGTTTTGTTGTTGAGGAGTGACTTTGCCATGGGGAGCAAAGGGCCTCTTTTTCCTTGCTTTCAAGCTGTAGCCTGTAACTTTTTTAACCATATTTTGTAGTGAGTGCTAAATTGTGTGACTTCTTGATTTTTGAGTAAATCAACATATTGCTTGCATGTTCATAATTTTTGGGGGGTTTGTTGTTGGGAAGGGTGTGGAGCTCTTTATTAACGATGTGCGTCCATTTGGGCTTTCTAATTTGAGGGGATTTTTTCTTCAATCTGTCTTTAATATGTAGTGCATTTCTCCTGAATTTGAGTATAAACTATTCCTAAGTGGATCTAACTCTTGCTTTTTATAGGCATATCATTAGGAGGTGAAGTCTGCTTTAAGCTTTCCATAGTGTCACTTCACTAATGCACACTGACTGAGAAACTCATTGCGAAATAGTGCATTTTGCTAATTAATGCATAAGCTAACAATAAAGTAGGGAAAATGTGTCACAAATGTATTTTGTTTCTTTGATTAGAATAGCTTTAGAATATCATACTTACCTGTTATTAAGCAACAATAGCTTCTTGGTAATTTGATTTCTCAGAACGGAGGGAAACAGTTCCTATCCTTAAAACCACAGGAAAAAGTTTTTCTTAGAAACTTCATGTAATTTTAAAAGAGCGTGTTGATTCTTCTGAGAGTGAGGAGGCTGTAAAAAAATTTTTGCCCCTTTTTTTTTACGTTGTTATGATTATCCTCTACTGTATTTTGCTTGCTTCATTGAAGTGTGAGACGACAGTGTGCATACAGGGATCAACTTACGATGCCTGCACTAAGGTAGGCAGGAGGCAGAATACCTTGTCTCCAGAGCTGTTGAAACACTTGTTGAAAAGGGAACTACTGAATTGTGTAGGGATCAGCTGTGAAGAGACTGAGTATTTGCTGAGCACAACAGAAAAGGAGGGTCTGTGGCAGTCCCTTGCTTAAAGGATTGTGCAAATGTAGGAGTCTCTCTTGCTTTCCTTACCCAAAGCTAACAATAGATGACATAAACCATGTTTAGGTCAGGGAAATCCTTCCAGCAAGCTGTATAAGTTTGAAATTCTAATGCATTGTACATAAATCTGAAGGAGTGTTGGTTGCAGAGTCATGTATACATGAAGCTGGTAATTCTTCATCCTTGGCTGTTACATTTCTTTTACTATGTGTAAACAACTGAGATTACTAGTCCATCTTCCTCTTCAAAATTTCCAGTGACCAGTACCTTTATATAAAATACATGGTTCAGATTAAGAAGAACAGCATTCATTAGGATGAACATCTTCATTCACTTCATTGACAGTAAGAAGGGATGTTTCAGTGCGTGTTTGAATCTCCTTCTGTTGAAGAGTTCACTTCTGCTGTGTGAATTTGCACTGAAATACATGGTCATTCTGAAGCCTTTGTTCTTCTGTGCAGTTGAATTTTGAAGTACACTTCCCTTATATGCTGTATGAAACAGGCTGTAGTGGTGATTGGCTACCAATATTCAGCTAGTCCATACACAAAAGCTTCAAACGTTTTGTGGTTGATTTTGGTTTTTCTTCTTAAAATTAGTGCAAATTAGTGCAAATTACTGAAGTGCTGCCATAGTTTGGCATGGTCATTTATGTTTTAGAATCACAGAATGGCCTGGGTTGGAAGGGACTTCTAAAGATCATGTTGTTCCAACCCCTGCCGTGGACAAGGACACCTTTCCCTAGACCACATTGCTCAGACCTCCATCCAGACTGGCCTTAAACACTTTTAGAGACAGGGTATCCATAACATAAGATTTAACATCTATCAAAAAATAAACTCAAAAAATTTGATTATGTTACATTACTTTTACTGAGAAGATGCAGAAATTCAATATTCTGACTTAAGTTCTTAACATTGTTGTGGTAGAGGGAGACAGAAACTAGATTAGCTTCAACATCACACATTTAAAATGCAGGGAATTTTTTTTTATTCAGTTCTGCAGAATAACATTTCTTCCTGCTTTTTACATTCGGCATCTCTCATAATGTTGGTGTGTTTGATAGAAAGCTGTTTGATCAGAGGACTGGTTATTTATATGGCTTTGTTTTCAGGCTTGTTTATTAAAATACTGTCTCTGAATTCAACAGGAATTTATGGAGGGGGAAGATGACTTTGCTTCCCAAAACAGCTTTTCTTGTTTTGCTAATGTAATTTTTACTTCAATATTGGTGGGAAAATTTGGGATTATTCAGAGGTATTGGTGTAGGACGTAACTGGTGTGGACATTTTTTTTCTTTATTTTCTGTCTAAAACCTGTACTTTGATCAAAATAAAAACATGCCCACTCTTTTCAGTAAGACTGGAGTTAAATCCAAAGTTATTACGGCCATTATCAAATGGTTAGCTGATACAACATGCTTGATATCTTAAGAAAGGCAAATCTGCTTTTCTTAAGAGAGAAGGAAAAGCCCCCTCTTTAGTTTGTGATCGAAAGACCTGTATAATACTACACTACAGATAGTCTGAAAAGAGGGAATGAAGCTGGAACAGTTGGAAGTTAGCCTGCTGTTATGTCCTCTTAGTGCTTATCAGATAAAAGGAAACATAATAAGGGTCTTGTGTGTTTAATGCCTATGTAACCTATTTCTGTTAAAAGGAGAGCTGTTCATTGGTGAACATCTACTCTTTAATTATGCTTACAAAAGCAAATGATGCCATGCAAAGGCCAAATCAAAACATTTAACATTTTGTTTAAAGTTAAATATCTACTTTTGTGAGAATGTAATACTGAGAGTTAAAGGTGCACTGCTCCTGCTGAATTTCTATATGCCACAGCTCTCTGCATTAGTCTGAAAAGTTTTCTTTCCTTTGAAATTATCGTTCACTTTATTTTTGCCTATAGGATTATTTTTGAGGTCTTTAGTTAAACATAAATCTTCTGTTATAACAACAAAGTCTCAAGGCACGTGGCAGGGATGTAGATCATTTAATTTTGAGTATCTCAAAGCTACAGTTATTGCTAAAGTTAAATACGGCTTCTATTTTCCTTTATTGCAAAAGCATAAAACAGTAAATACACATTCCAAAATAAAAACTACTGCCAGGAAAGAGAGCTTAATTCCTGTGCATTTCTCACACTGTGACTCTGAAAAGTAAAGCAGCAGCTTTTATTTAAAATTAAGGATACTAAGGATTTCTAGTGTAACTGGGAATTGCTTTTTCAGCTTTTGACCTGGCAGAGCGTGAAAAGCAGTTGGGTTCTGTATAGCTGAGATCTTCATGTCCTGGCCTCTGCAGTAGGTAGAAATTTACTTTGGCCATATAAAGCCATTTTACTTGACTGAAAACAGTTGTAGCATGACAGATGATCAAAAATAGCCCCACTGCAGCTTATGCTGTCAGTCATCATATGTTAAATGGCATGGTGGAGAGGAGCCTGCACAGGGTTTATGTTTATTGTAGGGTAAGATGTGGCAAACAGATAATGTTTCATAACTTCACCACCTGTTAGTCTTTTGGCTTAAATAAACCAAGTCACAAGAGCTTAAGTGGAAGCACATGTATCTTTTTGTCTTGTTCAAGGATATGGCCAAGTGTCAAAGTATCTTCAGAAAATCTTAGTCATGCCTGTTCAAGACAACACAAGTAGCCTGATAAACTTGCTTACTGTTTCTTCTGTTAGAACTACTCTCTTCCATAAGTACTTAATGTAAAGATTCCTTTGATGTAGTGTTAAAAGGACTCTTCATGATGCAAAAGAGGCTGTCTGTGACTTCAAATTCAGTTTTATACCTCTTTCCTTAAATGCTTAAGAAATACAGTGTTACATTTATTAGAATTGTACTTGGTTGGTGACCAATACAAAATGCTTGCTTATGCTCATCCATATTGAGAGCTTAGGTAATGATGTGTATTTAAATGCACAGAGCCAGCTTAAATATACTTCAAATGCACTTCTGGCTAATCACTTCATAAATTAGGTGAGTGTTAAAAACCCAACTTATGGTTTTGTTTTATGTTTTCTTTCCCTTCCCAATCCCTCCTTATTTGTCACTTTTTTTTTTTCATTTCTCCTTCCCACAATAGGAAATTAATTTCACTGACATGTTGGGTTTTTATGATCATGGTGTTCATGTCTTAAACATGGCAACTGAACATTTCTCTCTGCTAATACTCCTATTCAAGCAACTGAGCTCTTTTTTTCTGAAAAAGGAAACCAAGCTGTTTTAAAGTCTATCACTTATTTTAAACTATGTTTTACTATGATTCTAATTGGCAGTGTCCCTTCTGATTGGAAATGTTTCCTTGTTGACCACTTACATACATCTTAAAGCTATTTTAAAAATGAAACAAAAAAACCCCAACAAACCCTTTGCATGAAATCTTGAATTTGGAGAATAGAGGACACTTTTTACCACTACAATTTTCATCTGTGCTCGAAGTGTATTCAAAGGTTGGTGCAGTCTTCAGAGGTGTCTGTGAAGGTAAAGAAAGTTCAGTATGAAATAGTAGTGAATCTGCACAACAAGTTTTTCATGCATTTATAGAGATTCACTGGCTGCTAAGGAGTTGCATATATGAAGTACTTCTCTTTGGAAATCCAGATGCTAGACAGGTTATAAATGTCAAATGAGAATTATACAGAGTATTTTTTAAAAAATCATATTATATGATAAAATCCAGTGATGAGATTAACATGAATGTACACTTGTGTGCTAAGACAATGATATGACCAGTCTTTAAAACTAAAGGGCTAAGTAAACAAGCCAAGAAAGCTAATTTTGTGGCTTGGACAAGATGGGAAAGTGTTTACTCATCTATTCAGAGTCGTTATTTCTTAAACTGTAAATTTGTGGTTTGATTGCTTTTGTTAAGCACCAGATCTGTTTAGACTTAATCTTATGCCCACCTCCCAAAAAACTCTATGCTGTATGTCTTGCATAGAAATAAACAAGCTGGCACAAAACAGGACATCAGTGACCTGATAATCAAGCAGGTTTGACCCTTGTGTCCTTACAAACTTTTATAAAAGTGTGATGCACATGTATTTAGGAGTCACTGTTATGGATTTTAATAGCATCTATGTAGCTTCCCCTCAATGGCCTCTTGTGACGGAGTGAGCTGCACTATCGTTCGTTTGGAAAGTGTGATTCTTGCTGTGTTTACCACACTTGTGAACTCTATTTAAACTCCTTTGTCGCCTGTGTTGGTTTTTTTCTTATTTTTAATAAGGGTGACTGAGGTTGCAGAGAAATTAATGTGTGCTGAGTCTGCATAGCAACTTAAGTAGGGTTGCCACAATACGCTCTTAACACGCCTCCCTGGGAAGACTCAACATAAAGTCAGGGTTCAGCCATTTTGTTGCCTTATTGGCTGTTGTCAAACTCATTACAGTCATGCTGTCAAACTGCTCAGTTACTAATAATAAAAGTATTGCAGGAAGTAATTTTACTAAGAGTCGAGTAGTTAAGAGAGAACAGGGGTAATAAAAATGACTTACCGGTGATTTGAAAAACAAGTCCTGCAATTTTCCAGATGGAATAATCAAGCTTAGTCCTTCAGAGTTGTCTAAAACAGACATCAGTAATGCTGGTCCTTCTAAAGATTTGAATGGCAATAGAGATATTACCCTCAAGGAACACTGAGCATCCTGATTTAACTCAGCTACATGCTGTGCTTTGGAGCGATGCATCTCTTCGGGCCAATGAACTGATAATTGGTCCACTGAGTCAAGTTATTGTGGCAACCCTATGCACATAACAACAACTAAATTGAGTTTGTTTTAGTTCGGAGTATGGATATGATGCTTAGGCGCTGACTCGCATACCAACTCTTAACTCCCTCTCCCGTCTTTCAACAGGATCCCCGCTCACTATGTCTATCCACAGGCTTTTGTACAGCCTGGAGTGGTAATTCCCCACGTGCAGCCCGCAGCAGCCGCTGCTTCCACCACGCCCTACATCGACTACACCGGAGCGGCGTACGCGCAGTACTCGGCGGCGGCGGCGGCGGCTGCCTATGAGCAGTACCCGTACGCCGCCTCGCCGGCTGCCGCCGCTGGCTACGTGGCAGCTGGGGGCTACGGCTACGCCGTGCAGCAGCCCCTCACCGCAGCAGCGCCCGGCACGGCCGCGGCGGCCGCGGCAGCTTTCGGCCAGTACCAGCCCCAACAGCTGCAGACAGACCGCATGCAATAGCAGATGGACTCCTGAAGGAAGCTCGCGCTCTCTCTTCCCCTCCTCAGCCTTCCAGTATAAGTAGTTAACAGAGACAATTCATAGTAACTAAGGAGCTTTAAGGAAAGCGATGCTATTGTGAACCTAAAGAGTTTTATTCCACTGTCTTCATCCAGTGTGCATCCAAATCATGTTGTTAGAGGGGAAGGGTAGTGCGGCATGTTTAGTTTCAAGTATCAAGCCAGAAGAAAATGGGGGGAAAAATACTGTACTGTCATGAAAGAGTGACAGGAGTAGCAATGGGACTTCATATTTTCAAACAAACGAAGAACCAAAAAAAAGCAAAGATGTACTTTCTACAGTATCAGGGAAGCAAAACTGCCTTTTATAAGTAAGAAAATGGTATCTGAAAAGTTTGAACCAGGGAAAAAACTTGAGTCAGCAATATATAACGTTTATCCATTTTAAGAGGAAACCAGCTTAAAGCACTGATTGTCCTTTCTAGCTTTCAGACGTTGTCTTCGTGAGACAGGACCTTGTCACTGTCTCACTGACGGGCACCGAACAACCCAAGGAAGATGGCTGGCTAGTAAGATGGCGGACGGGCACCAAAGTTATTTTCTTCTCTGTCCTCTGGATGAGTGGAACTATGGAGCAAGTGATGTGGAAGTAAGGGGTGCAACAGCTGTAGAGACAATCAATAACACAGACAGTTCTGGACAGAACACATCACTTGTGCTCATGTGATGAGCTTGTCACATCCTAATCCCTTACCCCATCCCGTTTCACTTTTGGGAAACTTTAACTGCTGGTGTCAGCTATTCTGATTCTAAAATAGGATCAGCCCTTTACTACAACAGCCTTCTCTTTCTATTTATTGCATCTATTCCTAACTTGTGAATAAAGGCAGGAAGAAGCCTAATGAATTAAAACCTTTTAAGAACTGTTTTAAGGGAATTTTCTTTTCTGAAACCATTTGTACAATTTTAATATCTATTTCAGGATTATATTTAAAATATTTATTAGCAAACATACAGTACACAAGGCAACTTTTTGTTACCAGGACTGCAGTTCTTGAAGGGTTAATGGTATGTGATTTATACTGTGCCTTAATTGTTATGCTATTTAAAAAGAAATATTTATTTTGAAAGTTCTACTATGCTGCGCTCTAAAGAAAGCGACTTTAGATGTGACACTGTAAAATTATGTATTCATCTCATGGTATAAATTATTTAGTAGGCTTAGATGTAGCATATTAAATATTAACCTAATTAACTAAGGATGTTGACTTGGATTTATTTAAATTCAGTATGTGCACTGTATGAGGGTACTCTTAAATTAACACTTTTTTAGGTTTTTACATGAGACATTGCTAGTTCATTCTTTTTCCCTCTACTAGTTATTCATGTAGACCTCAAATACATTAGTGCCGTTTTCTCACTCATCTGTATGTAGACTGACTATTTTTCCCTTTGCTAGAAAATGCTGCTTTACATTGTCCTGTGAAACTACAATACTTGCAATTTTTATTCTTGACTGAAATGGAATTTAATATTTTACACTGTATTGGATTTTTTATACTTGAACAATTTCATACAAGGGAAGACAGGATAGCATTTTTATGGACTTTATCCAACGTCACTGGACTTATTTGAAGTATTCTGAATACTAGCCAGTGTTACAATGTAGACATGACTCTCCTGTGCATATTATTTATTCAGTATGTATATTGCTTTACAACATTTCAGATCTCTTAATCTATTCACTCGTATTCAAACAATAAAAAAATGTTGTCTCATCCTGTCTAGTGTTGTTCTTGCCCAAATTGTCTTAGTTCTTGTTTAGTTAAAACAAGAGGGGTAACCTTTTATATAGTTTTCTTGTTCTGTGGAGTGAACAGCAGCATATACACTGACTTCAGATACATAGATTGATGGGAACTGTGTTACATGGAGGAAATTCTGTTGAGATGAAGATCCATTCTGAGATTTATCATAAAGTAATTCAGAATGGAAGGAACTTTGGGAGGTCTGAGGTCCCTTACGTCTTTGTCCAGTCAGATCTTAAAAAATGCCTATGTGGAGATTGCACAATCCATCTGGGTAATCTATTCCACTACCTAATTACTCCCCAACCCTGCCTCCCCCCCCCCATTGTGTCATTTTTTTTTCCCTTCTGTCTAACCAGCACCTCCCCTGCTTGTTACAGCCTTAGTCTCTCACTCTTTGGCAGAAAGCCCAGCCCTATCTTCTCAGTAACCTCTTAGGAACTGGAAAATTGCTGTTCTCTTCCACAGGCTGAACAAACCCCCAATGCCTCACCCTCTCCTCACAGTTCTCATGCTTCAACCTCCAGCTATCCTGCTGACCCTTCAGTGGAGTCGTTCAAGTCTGCCAGCAGCTGTCATGTTACTGGGAACCTCTAGACTGGACCCACCATATCAGCTGTGGTCTAATGAGTGCTGAGTAAAACAATAATCAATCTCCTTGATCTGCCATCTGTGCTCTTGTTGATACAGTCTGATACACTTTCACTGCTGCCAGAGTTTACCACTGACTCCTGTTCAGGCTGCCCCAAGCCTCCCATGTCCTTTTCAGTAAAGCAGCTAGCCAAGCCATGGGTTACTCCACCTGAAATAACGAGCGCTCTACTTGTCCTGACTAAGCTTCATTATGTTCCTGTTGGCCTAGTCCTCTGGCAAGTGTATAACCCTCTGAATGGCAGGCCTGATTAGCATATCAAGTACATCCTCCATTAAGTATAATCAGTCCACAGACCTGACTGTACTGCATCCCATCTCTTCCTCCAAGTCATTCATAAAAGTATCAGACCAGCCAGACCCCAAAGAAACTCCACTGTTACTAGTGGAGACAGAGCATAAGCCCTTTTGACCAATGAGTCAGTTCCTTTTTTGCCTATCCATTTTAAATTGGAATAAGGATTCTGTGGAAGACTACATGGGAAGACTTGTTAAACTCAAGGTAGACAACATGGTCTGCTTTCCCCTCTTTGACAGATGAAGTCACCTCATCACAAAAGACAATTAAGTTAGTCTGGTGTGACTTACCCTTGTAAATCCATGTTGGCTGTTCTAAAGCACCACGCTGTCCTTCACATGCCTGTTAACTTCTGCCAAGATGGCTTGTTCCATGAATGTTCAGTATTTCCCAAGGTTGTCCTGCACGCCCTTTTTCTGAAGATGGGTGCATCATCTGCTTATCTGCAGTCACAGAAGACCTTCCACTCTCCATGACCTTTCAGTGACTATAGTATGCAGCCTCAGAATGACAACACCCTTGGGGTGCAGCCCATCAGGTCTTATGGGTTTATGTGGACTGAGCTCTTCAAGAGATCCCTGAATCAATCTCCTTCCACACCTGGCAGTTTTTTGGTCCTTGAACCCTTCCTACAAGCAAAGTGATGTTACTAAAAACTTAAAGGCCAGGACACCTTTTTGCATATAGTAATTGAACTGGGAAGCAGTGAAGTAGCTTCTCTGATCCAATTGACAAGGGATTTGTAATCTTTAGGAGTGCTTAACATTTCAGTGTCAGTCCAAGCCACTAATGACCAAAAGGAGTTGCCGCCTGATGTCTGAGAGAAGGTTGTGTGAAATGCATGGCAGTCTTAGCCAGTTCTTTGAGGAATGGGGGGATGTTCATACAATCTTCATGCTGAAATTCATCACTGCAGCTGTCATTCTTACTGTGACTTCAGCAGAAGCACAGGCTTGACTGCAGAATTCGAGATACTCTTTCATGCACAAAAAGAGTCTTTTTCATCTGCAAAAGAAGGGAGTAGTGAAATTTGAAGTGATAGAAAAGATTTTTCCTGGTCTTCAGGTCAGACTTCATTTCAGCATGGATGACTATGAAACTCCAGAACTGGAACACTCACTAACATCCTGGCCTGATGCTGTCGTTGTTCTTAACGAGTGCTACCAGCCTGGCTGCTGAGAAGTGTTGCTGAACTGCCTTTTGCAATCTGACCTTAAGATCTGTGACCTCGCAGAGCACACTGTAGTGCTCTTTCTGCTAAGAAGCATGTAAACACTCAGCAAGGAGGTGAGTAGAAAACAATAAATGCCATTTTCTACTGTGTTCTGTTTCCTTACCCTGGTCTTGCTCAAGGGGCTTTCCTAGAAGACGTGGTATCAAGGAGTCAAAACCAGAAGTCCCTCTGGGAGAAAGCCAGAGCCCACTGATGGCACACTGACCTTTGGTAGAGGATGAAGAAATCATCTTTTCCCTTCTGATGCACGCCCCTGACAATGTCCTTGGGCCTTCCCTTGCCTCCATCTGGAGATGACAGACACCCTTAGGGAAGGGCATGAAGGGGAATGCTTGCTGCCCTGCAGGGGTCTATCTTGTGGTAAGCCACAATGGAAACAGAATAAAAGTTTATGATTCAGTTTATAAAGGTCAATTGCATGCTGGCTCTAACTTGATAGAATAAATAACATCAGCAAAAATGTAAATGTGTGAGCTCAACTAGCAAACTTAGCTTTGGGCACACAACAAGAACACTAACACTTGCTTTTGATAAATGAGTAGCTGAATAGACCTTTGTACATAAAATACACCTCAATAATACTTCATATACATGAAATGCCAAGAATTCACATTACCAGGACCAAAATAAAACAACTGAGAAATAGCAGCACATAATTATTAAATATGTGAACACTCAGAATTGCTAGCATTTTATTTGAGAGATGGCATATATGCAAAAAATTGCTCACAATACCATTTCCAGTGGAGTTTCCAAAACTTTCAAAAGAGATACTGAAAAGTGATCAGTGCTGAGTTTCTTGCAGAAGGAGGGAGAAGTTGAAACTAGGAAACATTGCAAAGGAATGTGTAGATTTTAAAAGGCTTAATACCTTGAAAGGTTACATTGAGGCTGCTAGAATTGCAGTTTTTTCTAATATATTTCTTTTCCTATTAACTAGTGAACATAACTTGGCATTGCTGGACTTCATTGATTCTAATTTTTTTGGGGTTTTTCAAACACGTAGAACTATATTAGGATGAAAATAATGATGCAACCACCCAAAGCACCTCTTAGTCTTGTTCATCAGATGCTTACCCATTTTAAACTGAGCAATTCCCTAGCTAGGTTCAAACTCTTGTGAGAAAAATCACTCTATTTTGAACCTATATTTCGGTTCTAAAGAGCTTGCATATGTTTAAAAATAATATTATGTGTGAATTTACAAAATGCTTACTATGAGTGATGATTGGGCTTTGGGGGCTTGTTTGCAGATTATTTTATCCTTCCAAAATGCAGTGTAAAATTATGAGAAAAAAATAAGATTGACATAGTGTCAAAGAACAAGGAGAAAACTACAACCGTGACTGCGTTCAAACATGCAGATGTGCACACAGAACAATTATCAGCTTTTCTCAACATAAAGTAAATTAGCTCTGGAATGTTTCCCAGTTCCATGTGCCAATTTTGCTGAGATAAGCCATGAATTTTGGCTAGTTTACACTATCATTATTTTTGACCTAAACAGTCTGGGAATAGAGAGGAACCCACCAAAGTCTGTTTCATCACCAAGCATCTGAAAGTCAAAAGATGCTATCCAAATTAACTGGTGAAAGGTCTCTGACATATATGTAATCCTTAGCTCAGTATCCTCATGTTAATCTTTGGACCAGACTTCACTGTGGCTCCTGCTTCTTCTCTATTCTCTATATGTGGCTATTGTGGATGATTTGTTCCCCACTCCTTTACAGGGCAAGGGCTCTTGCAGCCACCCAGTCACTTCCTTCTTAAGACTTAAACTGGGTAAAATAAGAAAACCCCACTGTCTTTCACTTCAACATTTACAAAATCTGGACAAGTCTCTACATAACAGCAATCACCTGCAGCTCATCTTCTTCTGAATTTGACTACTCCATCTGAACCCAAGGAAAAGATGTAAAAATACCAAAACTGACAGAGCTAGGTCATAAACAAAGCTCAGTCAACACATCACCTGTCTTTAGGCTGTTAGAAGAGTTTTTTCATTGCGCTTGCAAGGACATGAACCAATGTTTACTACACAGTTAAAAGAACACATTTTTATCCAGCAATGCAGGTAAGGGATTTTGCTACCCTGTGAAAAACCTGGACTTCAGTTGTTGTTGTTGTTGATGATGTTTTTTGAATTAGTCATGATAACAAAAATAAGCAAAAGTTTAAAACCCCGAAGTAAACAAAATTGTCTCCCAGAACAATTGGGTAATTTTGAAAATATTTTATATTATACCCTCCTATTTTTTAAAATCATAAATTGCTTAAAATCAAAGTATCCCTGCACTTAGAACTAAGAAAAGTAGATTGTTTTTATTTTTTCCTGACAAGAACCAGTAGAATTGAATGGCTTTCAACAAACATACCACCATATGAAGCATATTCTAACTGCTTCAATGGGAAGGCTAATTACTCACTAAAGGTTGTAGATACTATGATGTTGCCAAAAATTGGGATTCCCTGGCTACTTGTTCAAACTGCTAGAATTCATCTCCTACTTTAATCACTAGCAATATTTCTGTATGAATTTAGAAATAATGGAAGTCTAAAGGAAAACTTTATTTTTGCTGAGGATAGGTGGAAAATTTGGGAATCACAGAATCATTTAGGTTAGGTAAAGAATTGTAGTATCATCAAGTTTAACCATACTGTTTTATGCAGACAAGTAAACACAGGGAAGAACAACCCAAGCAAAGCAAACCTGAAACATGAGCTTGTTTTCACATAATGGCCAAAGCTTTTTTAAGTGATGGACACTCTCAATTAAAATGTAATTTCTTCATCACAATAGTAACGAAGGACCTTAAAAGTGGGCTGCTCTCTTTGTCCAATATGCTCTCTTCCTAGCCTTGGAAGATGGTAAAGTAGCATGTTAGTGGAATAAGGATAGCTTACAATTTATTTTTCAATATATCATTATGGAGTAGTGTCCATTTCTTTATATGAATTTATGTTATGAGCACTATTTAAGGAAAATCTGTTCTTCATTAACCAAGGTTTAGGCATCACAGTATGTAATTTTATGCACCAATCTTTCTTGATTTTCATCAGTACTAGCTTTTTCTCTGTCAGAGAAGTGCTTTATCAACTAAACTCTTTTCTCATTTTCTGTAAAGTGAATCCTTTCACCAGCCTGAGTGTCATCATCATTCATACTGGTTTTCATGAGAGAGTAAAGAGATCTCCAGGCTTTATTCTTCCGTAAATGTCACCAGTTCCATGTATACTACTGTGTCTTTAAACTGGCTTTCCTCTGACCTTATCAAGAAGGGCTGTCCACTCTAACAACACCTGGGATCTTGCCAAAAGAAATCAGAATCTAACATGGAGTTTGGAGAACAGCAGCTGAGTGTGAAAACAGAAGCATGCCCACCAGCCTTCAGAGGCTGGTGTCAGCAGGGAACTACCCCTGATGTGGCTGCAGAAGCTCAGCTGAGCAAGCACCTGAGAAGGGCAAACCACAGCTGAAAGGCTTTCTTTGCGTGGATGCATCGGTTTAGCTTAGCAAAGGGCAGTCAAAGGGCAAAGAAAGCAGCACTGCAGTGTCTTTCTGGGGAAGAACGTCTTGTTGCCCACCAGAACACCAAGAATGAAGCTGGCTTCAAAGATCTTGTGTCTTGTCTTCGATATAATGCAAACCATATGGAGTGCCGTGGCCTGATCTCAACAACAGCAGCGGTGCTTGCCAGCAGTTCTCTAGGAATACAGGCTGGCAGAGATACAAACAGTGTGTGGAGGAACCTCAAGGAATCTGGCTTTCCTAAATGCAGGGAATGGCAGTATTAGGCAGAAGCAGGCACTCTCTCTTGCATTTAAGATACTGTTCATTTGAAATGTGGCTGCACTGTATTAATGATCCCCTGTTTCAGCGGGACAGCTGGGATGCTGACTGCCACAGCCATTGCTGCAGAGAGAACAGAATAGCAAGCTCTGGGCACAATCAAATGAGCTTGATATCCAGCCAGGGCCCAGACTGAAAACAGAATGCATGAATGTGCCCTGAGAGAACTGCAGGAGACCAGAGAGTTTTGCTCTCTGATTTTAATGAATTCTCAACATTTATTGTGGTGTTTAATGTGATTATGAAGATAGTATGATTGTCTGGAGATCAAAAACTAAGAGGGATACTCCAGGTTGTAACTGGATGAGAACAAGGGTAGTTATTGACCATTTGTTGATCTCTGAGGACAAAATCATAATATGCCAACATGAAAAGAAATTTGTTTTTGGTGGGATGTTCTTCAATCTAAGCAGGTTTACCTACAAAGTCTCAGGTTCTGTCAGTCATACAGGTACAAGATCTAATGATTCTGACTTTCAATTCCTAATTCAGCAATGATCTCAAGAAAAGAACTATTTAACTGCACTACTCACTTATTCTGGTATTCAGAAGATTATTGGTGTTTGCAAGTCTATCTGGCTACCCCAGAGAACAAGTTATGAGGGCCTTGTTGTTGAGCAGAGCAAGCAGCATGCAAACCCTTCAAGCAGCTTTGTGTTCTACCAGGCACTGATCAGCTCTCAAATTTATAGAACGGGAACCTGTGTGGGTTTGGCGGAAGAACAATTTTGCTGTTCAATTTGATGCGCTAGAAAGAAAAAAATAGCAGGAACATGTTCGCATTTGTGATGAAGGATCCTCTTCAGGTGATAACTTGGTGCAGAAGAGAGGAGAGGAAAAAGAAATATTTAAGTGATGCTCAGTTTATTTCACAGAGTTTGAAGCAAATCATCGGTGGTGAAATTTCGCAGGTTCTCATTTTGGAGGAGTGGTTGAAAGCACCTCATCTTGGGATTGTTTGAGAAATGATGTTTTGAGTAGGATCACTCAAAGAGCAGAATGTGTGCAAGCCATGCCAACTGAAAAATGGATGTATCGTGATCTGTTTAAATGGAGCTGCCTAAGCACATCTCTAGGCTGTAGATTTCACAGCAGCTTGTCTGGATATACAGGTTCATGCTCCTGCTGTAGGAGGTCCTGCAAGTTCAGTCTCTCCACCACTGCCTCATTTTAATTAAAAAGATGACTGACCAAACCATTTTTCCTTCTGCAACTGGAATCCTTCATTCTCAAGGTCTACATGACCCTGGGCAGCTTTTCTTGGGGGGAAATTCTCCTAAGTCACAAGGTGGTACAAGCCACTGATAAAGACCTTCTTAAGCTACAGACTGGAAAGCAGGATGGAAAGCAGAAGGTAGAGTTATTTCAACTACCAAAAGCAATGCACTGAAAAAACCTAGCTGGAAAGTTCCTCCCCCATTAGTTCTCAAATCCACTATCTCACTTCTTTTCAGGTACATGCACTTGCACTCATTTCTCAAACTTTTTTTATTTTTAAGCAGAGGCCATCTACATTTACACCAGAATGTAGAATAATAAATTCTCTAGCCTGCTACTAATCATGGAGAAAATAAAAAAAGGAAGATGAAATTTCTTATTCTAAGAGAATAATTTACATAAGCATAAAACATGCAACACTACATCTTATATGCAGAATTTCTAGCAAGTTTATGCTTCTGTTTAACTGTCCCTGTTAAAGGTATAAAATGGCAAAGGCTTCCAAAACAATAAATCTTATTTTAAAGACACAATCAAAGGCTTTCAGATGACTGAAAGTTTAAATTAAATGCTTTCTTTGAAAACAATTAATTTGCAGCATGAACATGTTTTTTCACTCAGTCCAAGTATTTTTCTCTTTGCCAGACAAGCATAACTTTCCATAACTGGAAAAGGGAAAGTGCTTCCTATGCTTTCTGTCTCATTCAGTATTTTATTGTACTGGATTGTAATCCTTTGACCTGACGCTATTATTTTCTTTAATTAAAATTTTTGGTATAAGCTGCATAATGAATTCTATTTCAGCAATAATAAGTGGTAATAATTCATATGTCTTTAAAAAAGGCTCATTCTAGTATATTTTAATATGCAGTTTTTATACTCTCTCCCCCTTTCACTTTGCTCTATTATTTTACTACTCTGTGAGTCTATTTTCATGCTCTTCAAAACTGCTGCTTGCTCTTCCTGAACACAACAGTGTGCTTTAGGCAGCATGAATGATATCAAGAATTTGATGGCTGATTATGGCTTTGTTGTTGTAAAATAATTATTAACTATCTCCATTCTCTTTAACTTGCTTTGAATCCTTCTCTCAGTCTGTGATTTTTTCTTCTCTCAGACTTCAAGCTGAGACTATGCTCTCTAACATTTTCTAGTTCATTGGAGGTCATTAGCAAACAGCTTCAGAGAAGACAGACAGCATGTTTTCTCTTTTAATGTTGCTGTATTTCAGTTTTTGATGGAACAGAATACACTAAGATCTTCTCCAGTACTCTTTTTCTCACACAAGCTCTTTGTTCCTTATGGGCTATGGGGAAAAAATACATGCATAGTGTCTCTTGCTTTTACAGCTGATAAACAACAGACACAGTTTCAAAGATAAAGAATATGGTATTGTATCAGATATTGGCATATGTCTTTACATCATGAGGTATGTGCATACCTCGACTAGATTCAAATAAGTGATCACATAAAAGTAAACTATAAATTATATGTATGGTAAAATACATACATAAATACAGTTGCAAGTATAATTCATAAAACTTTGAAAATCTGTGTATTTTTAAGCTTACTTTCCAAAGTCACCATGTTCTTACTACAAGCTTGGTTTAGACCCTGCCACACTCTAGAAGCAGCTCATCAGACCCATCCAGCCTGCCAACTCCTCCAGCTTGACCTCTGTAATACAAAGCCATCTAAATCTTACAGGTCCTACCCAGAATGACATTTGGAGCTATTAAAACCCACCTCATCCTGCGCACTTCCTTCACAGAAAATGATGTTCCACCAAGAGGTTTTCATGTTCAGAATAACAGGCAGGGAAAGTCTTAATAAGCTGAGGAAACATAAAAATAAGCAGTTAAAACGTTGGCCTAAGAAAATATAAACAAATGAACAGTACTGTTCAGAAATACTGATTTTCTGTGGAGGAAGCAACTGAGAATAAAAAGGTCAAGAAGAAGAGGCAGTAGAAAAGGACGCTTGCAGATTCTGGAGAAATATATGTGAAATCAAGAGGAATTTAGGAGAGCAGAGAGGGAAAAAACCCTAAGCAATTAATTTACTGATTCAATAGTTTGTACAATTTGTATATCCATCCCTGTTTCAGAAGCTTTGAAATTTTGTTTTCCTCCAGCTGTTTTTCATATCATTTTGATGTTTTCTTATCACACGCAGCCATTTAGCTCTGAGATGCTCTTGCTAACAGACTGCTGGCACCTTTCAGCTGCTCCCAGGCCTTCTCTTTTAAATGTCCCAGATGCCTCTCTTACCCCTCATAACACAACAGGCCTACCTGATTTTTAAAAAATTGTTTCCAGCTGCCACATTTGGTGCTCTAGATATTTTCCATTCTCTCCCCCAGAACACGATATTTTAAAGTGTTTCTGTGGGCTGATGGGATGACAGCAGATTTCCAAAGCCTATTTCTACCCTAATAGGAATCTCGTTTGAGTCCTTTTGATATTTTCACGCACCAAACTGAAATTTTTATTTTTTGCTGTTAGTGAATTCTGGGAAGCTGATAGGAGGAGGATAGCATGGTGCTAAATCACCAAAGTGGTAAAAATACAATGATCTATTTGACCAGATAATCAAATCTCACCTCTTGCTGTTCCACAGATCTCATGTATCTTGGTTCTTTCTTCTCTTAGAACCTGTCAAATCTCCCACACTGTATGAAACATCTCTGGAATTTAGAATAAATTTCAGGTCATTTCAGCTTACAATTTGGAATCACTAGCCCAACAGCATTCCAAATCCTTACACTACTCCTGCAGACTCCAGCCTCTGGAACTGACACAGAAAAGGCTCTATGCATATTTAGGAAACATAGTTTGGTACATGCGAATCCTTTGACTTTCATGGTCAAAAAAAACCCCTTTATACACAGGTTCCTTTTAACTGCATAGGAGACAGTTTAGACACACCTGGTGATGATTCTCATGCAATCTTTTGCACTTTAGAAAGCAGGTAATGCTTTCATGTAGAATTGTTCATAAAATTTTGTCCCAAACTTACATGGTTATAGGAAACTTTAATTGTCATATAATTAAATGTACTCCAAATTAAATGTCAAAGCTATTTGTCTTCCTTTTTTCCACAATTGGGCAAAAGTGAAATGAAACCTGGTCATATGATAAGACCTTATCTGCATATCATTTACTTTTCTATGTGATTCCCTCAGGGCTGTTCCTTTTTATTCAAGACCTTTTTTTATCCAGATAGAAGCTCAGATTTAGTCATGGGAGAGGCCTGGGTGAAGAATCTTCTGTGCAACAGGTGTCCACTGTACCCAGATGAGCCAGGACAAAATGTGTTGGCTTCCAGCACTTGTTTTGAAATAGGTCATGAACTCAGAAAATCCATTTATAAACATTACTCCAGGCTGCAGAACAAGGCATATGTTTGGTGGTGTCTGAGAAAGGAACCCTCCTCTACCACTGTGGAGGAAGCATCCCCTGTTCAACCTTCTTCCATTCTCCTCTCTGAAACTCATAACACAGTGCTGCAGTTTAATTCCAGTTGGAGACTAACTGGCCAAAACCAGGACACATAGGAAGAGGAAAAATAATTCTGGATTTGTGTGCTCATTCTAAAACTGTTAGAGGAAGAAAGGAAGTGTATTATGATGCCTTGAAAAACACTGAAAGGAGCTTGCAGCTTGATTTTAAGACCCAGTTAAGTCATTACAATGGTCAGTAGAGAAACAAGCATAGAATTGGCAAGTTCAAGTAGAGGGGAGGTCAGAAGAGAGGTTTTTAACAGAATCACAGACATTTTCATACTTTTGAAAACAGTTTCCCTCTTAAAGATTCTAGTGGTCTTCTTCACAGCACAGTGAAATTATGGAGAGCTCTCCAGATACCTTCAGAGAACTTTGTGTTGGGTCTTGTGGTCTTGTCTTCATATTAGATGGTTTTAATAAAGTGCATTAACAGATGTATTTAAAAACACCTCAGGAGTCATAAGAGCTGTGAGATCTTTGCGAGACATAAGATTGTTACCAGACCTGAGAACAAAAATCCTAGGTTCCTTCCCAGTTTGGTTTTTAATGCTTGCAAAATGCTGCCCTGGTACAAAGTCAGCTCATGAAATAAAGGAGAACCAAATTCCACAATTAACTAGGCCATCACCTAGCACACATAGTTCTACATTTCTGCCAAGTACTATCAATACTCTAAAAAGAACTCTATTAATAAGAAATGTTGTTATTTGGAATAGACAAAGTTGAGGTTGCCCAGTTCCAAAGAAACCAAATATGCTGACCATGACACAGCACTCTGAACTTTCCACATGAGATCACTAGATATCTTTGACAGTGAGAAATGAGAATGAGATTATACATTCAGTATACAAAACACCAAATCACTTTCTATATCTAGGCTGTATCAGGTTAAATGGCAAGAATGGGTTTAAGTACTTTCCTTCTAAAAAAAAAAAAAAGAAAATCAAATAGTGTATATATCCTCCTGTTCCTGTAATTAATTAGACAAGCATTAGCAGATAATGCCAAATCCTATGATTCTCTATTTTACATTTTATCAGCACTGAATACTGTAGTCTGGTGCAAAGCAGAAAAATAGCAATAATTGAGAGTCATTCCCACAGACTTTACTTGAGAAAAAAATCCCCCTAGTCCTGCTCTGTGGTCAAGAGACACAGATCCTCTGAATTACTGTCAGAAGGATCCTCTTTCTCCTGCTTGTAAAAGGATGCAAAGGGGACTAAGTCACCTAAGGTAAAATTTGCTTCTGCAGTGTTATTTTCTCTATGTAAAAGATTTTCTGCTGATTTTTCTGTTTTTTAAATAGAAATAGAAGACATATGAATGTATTGTATCAACAGCAACTCTACTGCTAACTCAGTATCCGGGTCATAGATCCTTAACTATGATATCAAAAAGTGGTGTCTCCAGTACATAGTTATTTAAAGGAAAAAAAAAGTCAAAGAGAAATAAAAAATGGAACATATAGTACCACACTTTTCATCATTTGAAACAAAGTTTTGTATAGAAGAAAATCATTATACCAAAATTCTGTAAGTATGAAATCAAATGTTTCTTTATGAGGGCAAATGGAAGTGCACAGTGATCTCCAAGTGCTTGGTGAGAACCGTATTTTTGATTTGGTTCTTTTGAAATCCACTAGTAAATCTAGCATCAGCATCTAATTAATAGAGCTGACACAGTGGGGATGCTGCATAATATTTACATTCCATGCAACGTGTATTCCCATGCAGCTTTTGCAAAGGAACACTTGTAATTCTCTAAAAGCCACAGACTGTAAGTTAAGAACAGATGCCATAGACTTGAATCCCTATCATCAAATACTAAGGTATGAAAGAATTAACCAAATATAGTAAAAAATACCACATAATTGTATATTGAATTTATCTCACGTATGCTGTGGCATACCAAACATGTATGTAACAGATTCACTTTATGCATACAGCATGTATTTTTTAGATATTGGTTATTTTCTTTTAATCAACAAATCATTTTAATGCTGACATAAAGTTGCCTGTTTTCCCTTACACACATACAGCCAAACACAGTTGGGTAAAACTCAGAAGTCTTTTCCACATAGCCTTTTCCCACTTCTACTTTGTTTTGTTGCTCAATGTGTCAGCTCGCTGCGGTGTGAACACACATGCATGCACCTGTGTGTGGACTGAGAGCCAGACAACATGTGGAACACCAAAGATGTGCTTGCCAGGTAACTAACTAGCACAGGTGAAATGCTACAAAGCTGCAAACACAAATGCCTCAGATGACTGTGTCTGTGAATTTCAAATAAACTCAGTGTCCATGGACCAGGTTTTGACTTTGTGTAGCTTTCACCGAGTTAATCTTGTAACATTGTTGTGACTGTTGTTCAAAAAAACTCAAATAAAAACCCTGCTAGAAAAATATAGCCTTTTTAAAATTTTTTTTTTCATTAAAAAGAGATGGGCAGATTATACAAGTTATTTCAAAATACTTGAGCTGGAATTATTGTGGTCTTAATGGCCATTTCTACATAGCCAAAACAGTGAATCAATACAGTACATCTATTTGTTAAACGACTTCTCTTCAAATAAAAGAAAGTAGCAGGCATTTAATGAAAAAGTAGTCATAGAAAGCCCCTAACTTTTAAAAGATGGGCTATGAAGTTGTGAAAAAGTGTAAAAAGCTGTGACATATAGGCAAAATTATGATAGAAACTTTCATTTCATCACAAAGCTGCATCAGAATTTCAGAACTGATCAGGGACATGCAATAAAGTCCCACATTCCCTCAATTACTGAAATAGTGAGTGTATTAATTTAAGCATTTTCTTAGGCATTACCACTACTATCCTTCCTCTTTTTTGGACAGATCACAAGTGCAGTGTCAGTAGTTACAACTTGTATAGCCAACCAAATGTTGGCTGTTACAATACATGCATGGAGCTGGTAATGGCCAATCCCACCTCATCCTATACAACACCAGCCAAAATAGCCAATAGTTCTGGCAGACTCAAAACATGTCACTATGTCCTCCTGATAATACAAAAGGACAGAGTTCCACAAATTCAGATCTGTCATCTTTCTGAAACAGATAGAACTTCATGAGAAAATTATTGTAGAAGTTGGCTTAAGTCAATTGAGCCAACTGAATCATAAAGAACCTTAACAGCTAACAGACATATTCCCCTGCCTTTTGCCAATAGACAGGAACAGTCTATCTTTATTCACTGCATATACAGTTGCTGGTATGCAGATTTGATGACAAGATATTCCTCAGAGCACATAACAAATTTCAGGTGAGCGTGTTTGTGCTCAGCTGCAACACTGCAGAGCTATCTGGACTCAGACCCTGCAGCAGCAACAGGTATCACTGGAACTCTCAAATTCAAGCTATTCTTATAAAGCCCAGTGCAAAGTTCAGGAACTGTGCTTTTGATCTACAGGATCTGGTCAGTGACTCCACAGGAATGTGACATATTCATACTTTGCTATAAGGACCTAGACTGAGGCTTCTGAGGTTAATAAAGAAAAAGACAAGCCACATATTTGACTGATACCAGTCCATGATTCACCGATCCCTGTCGACACTTCACAGCTCCACTTCCCTGTGGGCGTGACCGGACAATGACCTAAAAATATTTAATATAGAAGGCACTTTTGATTAGCATGTTTTTTTTGCTGCAGCAGTCACATATATGAAGTTTTAAATCCTTAGCAACATACACGTTCCTAGTTTCAGATTATATTTCAGTGAAATAACTGCATGGACACTGGATCAGATGTGCAGTGGCTATAAACCAGCAAATCTCTGAGCTTCCTGTAAAGTCTGGAAACCTAGAAGAACCTAGCATCTAGCCCAAAGTCTACTAGGTAAAAATAGAGCCCCCTTCTAAAATATTAATGGAAAAATTTATTGAATTTGTCTCCAAAGATATACTGGCTGATTAATACTACCTGAACACACAGTTCTTGCCTTAAACAGGTACCCTAATCTAAGATGCAAATGAACAGAGACAAAGGAAAATAGGGGAAAATACTGCAGAGATTCAATACAGCAACATCTTCAGCTTTCACAGCCTTTTCAGTATCAAGGCCCATTTCTCACAAAAAGAAGTTTGAAGGAAGGGGGGGAAGGATCACGCATTTGTCATGGTCCAAATTTAATCTTCATCCAAGAATAAAAAGCCCCATGACACTATCATAGCAAAACTGCCACCCCAAGCCACCTCCAACTGTCAAAACATTTCTATGACTCTTTTAAAAATAACTGGTAATGGCCTCTACAGATTTTGTATCCCTAAAATGATCCCCTAAAATAAAGGAATTAAATCCCTGTATTAGAAGGTCATTGGCATAGGAAACGAGTTAACAATAATGAGGTGTCAGTAGCAATAATGAGATTATTTTTTTGACCCCAAGCTAATCCAAACAGTTGGAAGATAATTCCCTTATGTGCCAAATAAGTTCCATCCCTCTCAACTTTGAGAAAACAAAAAGCACACATGAAAATAGGACTGAGGTTTGTACAAAAACACATCCTATGAATAAATCTAGGGAATTGTTAAAGCTAATAAATTGGAAATTACATGCATGGAGCCACAGGATGGATTTTAAGCTCTTTCAACACTAAGTTTACTTTCATTTACTGAAATCACTGTCAGTTAGTATGAAGCTTCATTCGACACACATAGTGTGCCTCAGACAACAAAAAGCAGTAGTTTGGCCAAATTTCCTAACAGATCTGTGGATAAGACCACAAAGCTTTAGTCTACACGGAAAGGCAGTAGACTTGGCAAGCCTGCCTGTGGCTCTCTGTGGTGACCTTTGTTTCAGAAAAGGTCACCACAGAGTCAGGTTCCTGAACTTCCCAGGGATTCTGCAGCTCTAAAGCTAGAGATCTTTTAGACTATAGCATCATGATAGCCTAAAGAAACATGAATTAATAAACTCTTTTATAAAATTTCCACAAAACCTTTTCAGAAGTCCAGGAGCAATCAGGAGTGATACCGGTCCTGTTCTCGGTTATCAGCAGCCAAGACATTGCTGAAAAGTGCTGTAAGAACACACAAAACCAGCTGCACATAGGTGAAAGGCTGAAGGTTTCTGTGTCTGTGTGAGGAGCTCTGATTGTCTGCTGTCTGCCCTGAGCACAATTATGAGAGTTTACCTTACAGTGCTATCAAGCTGGCTCTTCTTATTCCATTCAGTGCAACGAAAAACAAAATAAAAAGACAGTGAATTTTCTCCCCAATTATTTTCAGTGGAAGAATAGAACACTGTTCACCTTAGGCTGCAGGAATTGAGCTGCAAGCCATGGCAGATTATTACTGATTTGCTAAAGGAACAAATAGAAACCCTTGAGTTACACAGCATTTTAAGCAAGAGAATGACAGGTTTAACACTGATGCCAGGTTAAATCTTAAATTAGGCATGTGCAAAGCCTTTCGGTTTTTCAGGGTGTGGCTCACACAAAGAATGAACACACACCTGTTTTTAAATTAGGATGATTATTTTAAGGAACCACAGAATAACTCAGATATGGAACTGTGGATGCTGTAAAAAAATCATCCCATTATTATTAGCTCCAAAGGAGCAGTAGCTGCTGACACTGCTGAACTTTGTGATCATTCTTCTACATTAAATTACTAGTGATTTTCTAAAAAGTGAATTTCTTTTCTATATTTATATAATTCAAATCCTTAGTTTTGGTTTCTTTTTTTAAAGATATATGAAATAAAAGGCCTAAATAAGACAGAAGAAGCTGTATGAAACTACTCTTAATGAAATTTAAAAGTTGCTTTTTTTGGGAAAAAAAAAGATAATTTAGGGGCCAGTGGATTAGATGACCTCAAGAGCTCCCATCCAACATAAAAAATTCTGTGATTCTCTGATATCTACTTTTATATATTATATGTTCTATGCCTCATAAATTGAATAAACTATATATTTTATTCTACTTATAAATATTAATTAATATTACTATATTTTCATTATACATTATGCAGTTTTATGCATTGTACTTTGCATATTCTATAATGAAAATAAAACAAAATAAAATTAAACAAAAGCTAATGTGGCCAATTTTCTTTAAATGAAGTCACAAACTAAAAAAGTACTGGCAAAAAAAATAATAAGAGAAAACCAGATGTTTCTGTGTTCTTGATGGAGTATTTTAACAGCACAGCCTCCAGTTCAATGTGTATAAGTGACAACAGAGGAGCAGCCACTATGGCTATTAGTACTGCAATTCCTTATACAAATAGATCACTCTCTGTGTCTATACATGTACACACACACACAGAGACAAACCAGTCCCAACAGAACACTGGTTCATTTCTGTTTATCATTCCATGTGCAATCACACCTTTCCACCTATCCTGAAGGTCATCAATTTGCACTTGGTAGGGGGACAGATGTGTATTTCCAACATCCAAAAATTCTGAAAAAGGAAGACTGCAACTGCTTTCCAGCCAAGTATTAACACCAGGCTGCATCCACCGCTGCTGGATAGAAACTGAGTAGTCACGGCCTTTGCAGGTGGAGTGTGGGAGGTGAAATCCACTGTCAGTGAATGAGGTTGCCAGGCAAGACACACACACACTCCCACACAGCAGCTGCTACTGCTGTTCCTGCCAATAGCCCCACCATCTGAAGGAGAGAGGCTTCTTCAAAGGTGAGCTGGTTCAACTACACAAGGGTTTAAGAACACTCTTCCTAAATTAGAGATATCTTCTATTAAATACTGGTAGCTGTTTGTTGGAGTCAGAGGCACAGAAAATATCCCCTTATCTGTGCTGACAGGCTCTGGCACCCAGGAGAACAGAGTTTAGCTTAAAACCATGGAGAAAGCTTCTAAAGTTACATAGAGATATTAACAGTGTAGGTATGTAAGTTAGATAGAATTGTGTTAAGTCACAGGGTGAAAAAGTTAAAGTTTGAAGTTTTAGCTATATTAGTATGTGAGATACAAGATGGACAATCTAGGGAGTTGTCCCTTTCTTATTGTATCCCATCCTTCTCCTTCGTCATCTTCTTCTAGGGGTTTTTGGGTAGTCTGGAGTGATTGGATAGCAGAAGCCACATGCCAGTTCCCAAGTGTCAGGTCATTGAGTCACTAAGAAAAATAAAGTGCTTGGCATTTGATTACTGGGCAAATAAACATAGAGAAGTTGTGGGAGAGATTCTTCTGCACATCGTTTCTCCCCTTGCTAGATTAGTGTACATAGCTCCTTGCAGTTTGTGGGTATGCAACATAGATAAGGAAAGAATAAACAACTGAGCCCAAACAAGAAGAAATGAGCCTCTCTCTTCTTAATCTTGGCTCTGCGATGAACACCTGAACCCCAAAGGTGTTGGGCATCCCCTGACAGCTACTTAAATGGACTTTGGCTGGAACAGGAGTGGACCCATAGGAACCGCCACCTGCTCTCTCAAATCAATGACTAAACTTGTGCTGACTTCAATCACCCCGGAACAAACAGACCTTTAAAGCTGAGGCTCTCCCTCGATCAAAAATGGACTAAAGCAGGTGTTTTGTTCAGAAAGGCTCCAGCATGAACTTCCAACTACTAAAACCAGCCCCTGGACACACACAGATGTACTGCCCATCACCCATCAGTTCTCTGTACTGAAATGTATTTTTGTAGAAGACCTAAACACCTCTGAGGAGATGAGCTTTTGATCATCATTCCCTTCCTGAGGAGTATCAGGAAACATAAATATATAAGTGTATTTTCACCTACACTAAGGGGGTCTAACACTTGTTATTTGTTGTCAATCAGCGAACAGTCAGAAACATAGCATTGTAATTTTTGAGTTTTTGTTGTAAAATCAGTAAAATTTGAAATATTACTAATTGAAAATAAGTATTTGCATTTCAGAAAATGAAAACATTAAAAAGGTTGAGATTGATGTTATAGAACTGACATCCAAAATGACAACAGGAAAGTGGAAAGTGTAGTAACAAATATCAAAATAGCTAGTAATACTAAAACAACAATAGTCCTTTCTATCATACTTTTCTTCATGGAACGTTAAATTACCACAGAAGATATACATACAGTCTTTAGGCTGGGAATCTGTATCACACAATAATCAGGATAATCAATCTCCAGCAACTCTCATATGTGCAGCACATCAGGCTCTCTAACAAATTTGTTCAATAACACTAAAATTAACATTTGAAAGAAGATGCATTATGAATACCACAGGGATTCCTGGAAAAGCTGCACTTCAGAAATATTTAAACTTCTTAAATTTTATAACATTAATGCCGATGAACCATTATAAATAGTGATGAATGACTTGGGAAAGGGATTAAATGTGTTGTTCAGCACAGCTGATGATCTAGATAAGCTGGTTGTTCCAAGAATGTTAATGGGATCATCTTATCTTTTGTCTCCCCAGAAGATTTCACTCCATTGTTCCTATGACATATTTTATTTTCTTTTTATTAAGTGCTTCGCAGAAAAACTCAACAATTCACTCCCTGCTGCTGCTGCTGACCCCAAGGCCCCCAATGTAGCCCCAAACTTTGCTCATCTCTAAGGTACATACACAAGAGATGACAGAAGCCACAGACAAACCACTGAACCATGCTGAGGCAGCCAACCACAGGTAAGCAGAACGGGTTTAGCTGGTAATTACAGGCTCAATGAAGCCAGTGGCTGGAAGAGGCTGACATTTCAGGATTGGTTTGCTCAGATACATGAACAGCCTTTTATAAGCCATGGCATACATGCGTGCCTTTAATACTGGTTTGACTTTGTAAATACATTCCTCGTGGCAATACACAACTATTTGCATTAAAGCCATTTAACCTTTTATAAATACCACAACATACCATTTTGATGCTTTAAACACACTTTACACAATCTGCAGTGCCTGGGTCTATCTTGTAGTGGGGAAATGAGTTGGAGATGTCCCAGCTCAGCAGCTGGGCAGTACAGGTAGATGACCTCCTACAGATCAGAGGGACCTGAACTTCACTGGGATGTGGAAAGGTCTCTTGCTGATCTAATGTGCTCATCAAATGAACAACACTAATCTAATAACAAGCATCTGTAGGCCATAGATTGTCTATGAAGGTGCTTCTAGGTTTCCTCCTTGGCATCTAAACCATTTAGATTTCAACATGACAGGATATATAGGAACTTGGACTGAAAGTTCTTTTATCAACTATTTGTTTCACAAATATTATAAACGGCATGCTATTCACAGTTTAGTTTATACTGTACTCCAAATATTTTTTTCCCTTCAAAAACTACATATATTGTTAGCCTTATTAGCTCAAGGTTAAATATCAAATCTTCATCATATTTATCTTTCATGCTCCTTTTTGTCATACTCTGTGATAAGTCAGTTATAACAGGGAAATCTGTATATAACCAATAATATTGCTCCAGAGGTACTGGTACAACTGAATTAGAATCAAAACTGAAGTCTGCATTTATACCAAGGTTTTATATATTTTTAATGTTCATGGTCTAATTCATAAATCAGTCTTAGAGTGCTGTTTTCCATTCTTTTCTTTTATGAGGATAAGAGAATGGCACATTTGATGAGGGATTAAAAGAGAACTCCAGGGTAAATTATTCATGAGATCAAACAATATTTTTTTCTAAAGAAAAGGATAGCATTTAGAAACACAGTGTAGTATATGCAGAGCTTTTGTAAATACAGGGAAGCAAGAAAATACAAATGAAATAAATGACTGGTTTTGAAACAAAAATATTATTTCTGATACCTAAATTATTGGCCTACATTTATTCAAGGAATACATTAATTCAGACATATAGAGTGAAATGCTGACCCTGCCAGCCAGCAACAAAACACTCACTAAATTGAGAACCAAGATTTCATCCCATCAGTATGGAATACTTATAGCCCCTTCAATCCATTTTAGATTAAAATTAAGTATGTTTTGTTACTTTTCTTTATGTTTTGTTACTTTACTTTGCTGCTCCTCCCCCCTTTTTGAGAAAAAAAAAAAGGAAGGTAATGTGGCTATTTGGACTAGACAATCATTTGTAGGTCCTTTCCAACTGAACTATTCTATTCTATTCTATTCTATTCTATTCTATTCTATTCTATTCTATTCTATTCTATTCTATTCTATTCTATTCTATTCTATTCTATTCTATCCCATCCCATCCCATTCCATTCCATTTAATTCCTTGGCTTGATTTATCCTAAAACCTTTTTTGGCTTTATATTTCTAAAGTAAAACCTTTATTTGATGGAAGAAATCCCTCTGCCACAGATGTATGGGAAAATCATGTATTGAGAAGGACAGATTTCAGAAAAGGGGTATAGTCATAAAAAGATCTCAAAATATTGTAAAATAAACGATGCCACTCCACTTGCCATGAAGAATATAAAAGCTGGAGTAAATGACTGTGCTGGGCTCTGTGCTGCTGTGCCTGATCAATGCTAATCTAGGTAGTCATAAATTGCAAAATAATAATTTAGGCTGACAAAACTGCATAATAATATAAGTAATGTACTGTATCTAGGGATCCTTGCCAGCAGCGTCACTTTGCAGGAGGATATAAAACTGATATATCCTGACTCTTCATACTCTTCGTTGAGGGAGAGGTTGAAAGAGCTGAAGAAAATTCACATTGCTGTTATGCCTGGCATTCTGCATGGGAAAAGCACAAACCACCTTTGATTCTTTCAAAAATTAGATAACAGAACTAAAGTATTTCAAAGACTCACATTCAAAACTCATGGCTATGCCCCCTCTATATTAGGGTAGTAAGTGTATTTACAGAAGATACCTGTTAGTAGCTAAATGGATTCTTACAGGAGAAGACCAAGCACGGTAACTATGTCAAGGTAAAGGTCTTTATTTACTGCCTGAGTGAACCAATCTAACAGAGACTGAGTGCCCTTCTTGATTTCCCCTCATCCACATAGTGCAAAGGAGCTTGGAGGTGGACAAAACCAACAAGGACAGCATTGGGAGAAGGGGGTAGCAAACATCACCTGGTAGCTTAATTGTTGCGGAAAAACAGAGAAATTCTGTCTCTAAGGGGCTTTTTCTTTGATTTACTTGCCCTGTAAAGACCACAACTGGGGTTCCACTACTTAGGAACAACTGTTTAAATAAGGGCACCATCTATTTAAATGCTTTGTACAACACTAAATTTATATCTCTCTCTGTAAAAAACCTTATTAAGTTATCAATTCATGTGATTTTGCCACAAATTTTTCACAATGACGTATTTTCTTTAAAGCACTATTCCCTAGAATCAGGCGATTCTGTATTTTAAACAAAGAAAAAAAAAGCTTCTAGCCCAGTGGTTTGCACAGTAAACCTTGAATTCATTAACAAAAAGACTATCAAATATCCCCAGCTTTTTAGGAAAAAAATCTTATTTTCTGTGCATCTAGATTTTTCAGTATGTCCCGGTTTTTGAGACAGTTATCT
>VWYI01001449.1:30021-49863 GCA_013399455.1 Anthoscopus minutus | reverse complement strand
TGAAAGGATCTTAACTTAGTGCAACTCCTAATTTTTCAGAAATACTCTTCTGCCTCAATCATAGTTCACCCCAGAAGTACTTTCAGACTTTGCTCAATGAAGTTTCAACCTCTAAGCAAGACAAACTGACTTCCCGTCTATATCTACATACCATAAACCTCACTTCTCAATGTACTGCAGGACTTCAATGCATTCTAGACTTAAACTGGCACTAGATGTTCCAGAGATCAGATTACCTAATCAAAGAAAGATAAGGGGAAGGGATCTGAACCAGACAACAAAAAACACAAGTATCATTGCCACAACAAAAGCTCTTCCAGCAGGGGAAGAATACACTTTCTGAAAGGCTCCCTCTTCCCTCTGTGACTGCCTTCAAGCCTTGTCCTATAAGTAGGTGCATCCCGAGTTACACAATCCTGAATAACATGCTCTAGGGAAGCCTACTTGAGTAGGGAAGTTGGACTGGATCACCTTCAGTGGTCCTTTTCAACCTTACTTATTCTGAGAATTTAACTATGATTAGTTTTCTGTATGTAGGAAGCACTATCAAAATTGCTCCCTGATACGCCAGTTCTGACTACCTGTGATTAAATATGCATAGAAAGAAAGAACATGCAGAAGGTTCCAGAGCCCGTAGGCAGCACAGCAGAGGCTGATAATACCCTTCTGCCCTCTGAGAAAGAGCCTGAGTAGATTGCTCAGCCTACACGAGCAGCAATTCAAAGCCTTGATCTTGCCTGGACTTAATGAAGTAAATATTCCTGTTTCATTTTTTTGATGTAACAGTTTTCAAGCTAAAATTTTCCATTCCAGCTAAGAGTGAGAACAAAAGTATATGCAGGTCATGCAGAATGCAGTCTTCTAGAAAGCCACCTCAAAAGTGCAACTGCAGTTCTTTTGTCTGTGTTTTTTTACATCATGCAAGAGCCAGCACTGTCATTCCAAAACACTTCCCTCAAGAACACTATCTGCACAAAAAGCTGTGTAGTGTAAAGTAAGTTTTGGGAGTTCTACAATGAACCTGCAAAATGCAAGAACTCTAGAAGCTTCAACTAGGAAAAAAAAAAAGAAAAAGGGAAAGAAAAAAAGAACAAAACTAAAAAATCTTTCATTGAGCTAACAAGCAATGAGAGTCAGCAAGCATTTATTTAGTCCCATTTATTTGCAGCCATGCACATGCACTCCTTTAACACTGAATCGCAGTGAATCATGGAACAGTTGTGGTCTAAGGGATCTCTGTAGATTTTCCTCCCTGCTGCAGCACAGCCACCTACACTCAGTTGCCCAGGACTCTGTCCAAAAGGCTTTTCAGCATCTCCAGGGAAGGAGACTCCACAACTTCTCTGGGAAGCCAGTGATTATTTTTCCTGATGGCAAAAAACATTTCCTGGTGTTCAGAAGGAACCTCCCACGTTTGGATTTGTGGCCATTTCACAAAAGGGTTTAAGAATCACATCTCAGTGTGTTTGAGTAGTCATCTGAAACACATACGTTGTTAAGTGCGCTAAACGGAATAGGAGACTGTCATTAAAAGATGACCAAAAAAGCCTAACAAAAACCATTTAGCCCATTTGTAAATGGTATGGACTGAGGACTCACCATGCGACAACTAAATCACAACCCCTTTCCTTGCAAACAGCAATCCTGCAACTACTTAAGCTTCAAGCAATTGGTTTAATATATACTAAACAGCTAGAAATCTTAACTGCTGCCCTACTGTCTGAGCAATTTATGTTTTCACCTATATCCCAAGCTGAAACCTACTTTAAGGACAAGTCTTCATTTCTTGGTCCCAATTTAACTTTTCTCTGAATGTATTCACCTTTCTACTTCAATTTTTATTCAAATAAATGTCAGCTATAATCCCAACATCTCACTTGACAGATTAAGAGCCTTGCTTTCAGAGTCCTTGAAAAGCAAAAGCAGTCACTGAGGCAAATCAGGTCAACAAAGAACATCCTAAAAGGAAAAATACTTGAGAAGAGTTAAGAGAAACCAAAGATGAATTCCAATCTCCTGTGTAAGCAAACCATTTCTTCCTGATGAAGTTTGAGAGGAAAAAATGTCCCGGTGGAAGTCAAGTTATAGATAGCATGTGAAACTAGCCGTGTGGCTATGAGAAGGCACTATTTGCCAGTCAACCAAAATCTTAACAAACTCAAGAACCAACGTGAACAAAAGTTTATGAGAATCTGTCCTGGACCTACCATTTTTCCAAAACAGAAAAGCATCTGAAAAAATATTAATTGAAAGGATTTAAACCCTAACAGCAGCTCTCATCCCACCATTCAGTGAGGCAAGCACAACATAGGGAAAAAAACAACCACCAAACCCCAGAACAATCATCACATTCCACAAGCACATTCCTCATTTTCCAGAGGTGAATTTCAGTGACTACCAGCTTTCAACAGTACACAGATGGTGTCTTAGTCACACACTCTATGGCACACACAGAGTGACATTTTGATGTGATTAAGACCCGAAACTCTTCAGATTAAAGAACCCCCAAAATATAAAATAACTTTTGCATAAACTTGAACCTCATGTTAATTTTGTAAACTCATCATTAGTCCACAACATAGCTACCAAGTGTTTAAGAGATACAAGTAACATGAAATCTTAGGAATAAGTTGTTCAGTCCATGAAAATGTAGTTAAAGTGACAGGATAGCCAGATGACACGAGTATTCTCAAAAATTCTGTTTATGAAGTAAAATGAAGAAGCCAAGAATATACTAAGTTCAAGAATACCTAGAGCTCTAACAACTATCTAGCAACTGACTACATGTATCAGTCTTGTAAACTTTCCCCAGCAATTACCTTAGATCACATTATTAAGTTAAACAGTAACACTGCTGTCAATTTTTGAAGTCCAGCACTATATCCACTTTTTTTCCTGCAGCCCTAGAACTGCTCACCACCATGGCCTATTAATAGAGAAGTGCAAATCACAGCATATGTAACATTAGGTCCTTGACAAGCAAATATTTTACAATGCAAAAATCTCAATCTGTCAGGCGAGATATTGTCAATGCTATAGGTCTCACACTAGAGAACAATGCATGTTACATCAGTCTGAGTGCGTTCTTTTCCTGGGTCACCCATGTCCTGAGCCATAGCTGTATCATCCCAAACAAGAATACAAAAACAAACTGTTCTTCTTGCATCCCTCATCATACACGTTCAGTATCCAGTACTATAGTTAGGTCAAGAGTACTGTGCCTAACCAACAAACTGCTCAGTATTGCTTGCTTGGATAAGACATCAGCAAAACACAAAGAATACACACAGAAGCATGAATAGCAGGATTCACATCAGACACCTCAGCCTTGCTGCTGCATGGTGCATTTGTATAAACATGGTGAAATAATGAATTACAGGAGTCTGTGTTTATCAATCACGAGTCCTAGCTGCACAAATAGCTTCAGTGAAAACCACCCAGAGCTGAGGTGGTTTTCTAAGAGGCAAGAGCTCAGCATTTTCAGTAGGCTTCAAGTACCCACAAGTTTATCTTGCATACTTGCTTTACATGCTTTACAGAAAAACCAAATCATTAGAAAGAGACACCTTCCTTTATTCACTATATGACAAAGATTTATTCGTCTACACATTTTTAAAAGCAAGACCTTTATATCCTGTAGTAATACTTTTAATCAATGTTTTCCATTAGTCTAAGAAAACATCAGACCTCTGCTAGAATTTGCTCCACTCATTTATGCATTTAACATCTACACATGTATCTACAGTTTGTTTTTAAACCACACATGAATTGCATTAAGGACCACATGGTTCCGCTGAGAAGTTAAAAGTGGATATTGCTACTGTAATCAGAAGCGTTGTCCCATAACATTAATTATTTCTGCAAGATATTTAGAAAGCCACTCTAAACTCACACTGGACATCTGAAAGCAGTTGCAATGTCTGCAAGAGGACCATCTGTTCCATTACTCTGTTCTGAATGATATCCTACTTCTTCCCCTCCCTCTCCATTTGCAAATAGCTAACATGAGTACTGCTGAAGACCTTAACTTCCCAGAAAGATCCCATAGCAAAATTTCCAGTAGTGTTTGCATACTATTGTACCACCTCCTTCACTGCAAGAAATTAGATTCTAATTTGACAAACACTTGTAAAGAAACATCAAAAAATAAATTATTATTTTCTTTGTCCACCACAGATCCTCCTGTGACAAGCAAAAAAACAAGGAAAAAAGTTGTTTTCTTGACACCTGAATTTTGAAAAAGAAACAGGACTGGGAAAAGTCTAGAACCTAGATGGCTCATAACATATTAACTGTCAATACAATTCAAACCTAACAGAAAGAAAGACAGCTTTCAAATTATGCATTGCATTAAAGACAAGTCATCTGATTTGTACAAAGCATCATCCTCTCTGCTATAAAGTTCACTGTTGATTTTGTTTTTGAAGACAATTTAACCTGAGGATTAATCCAGCTCGATGTACTGGGCTCGTAAAAAAATGTTGTGGTTCAGCACTTCCACTTTGCATCAATGATCCACTTATTTCAAGGCTCCTTGCACTAAAAGTCCTTTCTTTGTTGGGTACATATGTGTGACTGACACTGCTCAGAGAGATTTCTCCCAGGAAGTGTCTATCACAGCTCCACATGCACAGGTACCAGCGTACGGTAACTCCTGGAGACTACACTCCATAATAGACCTATCTACACACAGATGACACTGAAGATGCATCCTTCTCATACAGGAAATGATACATCCTCTCATGTCTTTCTGCCCAAGTCCACCAGGGAGCACTGCAGTTGTACATGCCATGGCAGAATGCCCCAAACCATTTTCTGTTGTCACTTCTGACAAAAGCCTTGTTGTCTCACACTCCAGTTCATTGTTACTATGACAACAGTATTACAATGCCTCCCAATTACCAATGTATTATTTCAGTCGTGGGTTCCTCCACCCCCAACAGCTCATGGAGAACGAAGCCTTATTCTCAGGTCCCTTTCAATAGGGCAAGTCTGAACTACAGACTACTGAACTATACTGTAGAAGCAAAAAATGTGAGACTCAGCCCTCGAGGCTTTCATTTCAGTGATGAATATTAACATTCAGAAGCTAACATAGTTTAAACAAGCAGTTAGAGGATATGAAACTATTTAAAGATATTACTTAACAAGCACTTAATTGTGACAACAAAAGTATTCTTGTATTCTTCCACTCAAGCTAAAACAAAAAATTTCCATTCTGCCTCTGCTGTCATGCAGGGTTCCTTTGAGAAAGACCCCATGAAGAAACGGTATGAGAAGAGAAGCATATTAGGTGTTTGAGTCACTGGGTATGTATCAATTTAAAACCACTTTGCTACTCAAAGAAGCAGGGTCCCAAACAAATACTGTAACTTACAGAGCAGAAACAGATCAAAATAATTTCTAACCCTTATAATCTGATGAGCCTGCTTCCACAACAACTGATTTGGCTGTGAACAGTATCTGAATAATAAATATTAAGAACAGCTAAGATTTTTATTTTGCATACAGGGACGTATAAGAGATGCTGGTAACAAGGACTGTTTGTGGTTAAGCTTATCAAATCACAAAGTATCTTTCATATCAACTGCATCTAACAGGTAGGAATGCTCCATACTATAGGGATTAATTCATGTCCTCCTAATGAAGCAAAACTCACAATTCTGGTACACAAGAAGAGTCTAAAGCTTTTTAAACTTTTCTGCAACTTAAAAAAGTTCAAACAGAAGCCACTGTCTCCTCACAATACACTATGAAGAGTCAGTAGCAGTAGTACTCCAATTCAGTAGTTCAAATGTCAAAGCAGGAATAGTAGCAATATTAAGAATCTTCTAATATAAACAGCAACAGTTAAAACATTTTACACAAAGCATTTAAAAGTACTTACTTGAGAGTATTTTCCAATGATTTTACAAGCCTCTAAACATCAGATATCCAGGATGCCTCTTTGAATCTAAGCTTCCTTCTGAAACACTAGCTCTCCAAGAGAATCTTCAGGTATTCAGGACATCTTTCCCACAAAGAACAGGCATAACCAGATCCCAACGGACCTCAATTACCAATATCCTCTCTAATTCCTATTAAGAAGCTACTTGTCTTCTTACAGGCTTCTGTCTCTCTAGTGGATAAGTCTAAGTCAATATAATTATTTTTCAGTTAAGATACCAAATCTTCTCCATGTCAGCCCACCTCCAAAAAGAACTGGCTGCTATACAATTTTGCCCCTTGATAGCTCTTCTTATGATTTATTTTTTATTACTATTTTTCAGGTAGTAAAATTAGATACTGCTTTAACTTTTACAGTAATACAGTTCCTCTACTTAGGAACACTCTTGAGCATTCTAAAAGCTCTCAGGACAAAATTACCATAAATTGCAATAATTCCACTATTTTCTGTACATATCTTCTTTGCAAGGTGACCAAACAAATAAGTAGTTCAAAGATTTTTAATATACTAGTTCGATGATTTTACCATTTCTACAATTCCTTGAAGGTTTACTGTGTGCTGCTTCTACCCATAAACCACCTTTCACAGAATTTTTTTTTAAATCCTAACAGAAGGTTTATCTGCCCTGCAGAAAGGAGTCACATAATACTCCCTCCACACTGTTCAGTCAAAACATGCATACTAGTAGAAGGTAACAACTACTGAATTCTTCTCCTTCCTCAGTTGTGAGGAAGCGCAGTAGGGTGAGGAATGTTTTGACATGCTTACAAAGAGGCATTTAAATAATAGTGATCCCTATATTAAGGGCATGACCTATACATCAGAAAAGCTGTTTTCTTAAAAAAGCTTTAGCTTGCTTGCTTGTTGTATCTTTCAAGTGCAAAAAGGGTAAAGAAAAAGCTCTCAGGTCAAAAAGACATAAATGCACCTTGACAGTACCATTAGAGGTCACTTCGTAGCACTGGAACAGTAAATATATCACGTCACAGGATCTTTGCAGTAGATTTTATAACTAGCCTGAGGAATCCAGTAAAAACACTAGTCTCAGATCACATTAAGTAATTTTGGATCCTTTCAGCATTGCATGAGCTAAAAGTGATTTTTAAAAATTTTTACAGCTTTGTACGGTGATGAAGGGAGCTTTCCAGTAGATAGAATTTTTTATTTCTCTAAAATTACTACAGTACACTCACTATATGTTCAGATCCATAAATCACAGCATCACCACAGAAGACGCTTGTATTTGCATATTTTGAAGGATGCCCTTAAAAACAAAGCAGATGTATGACATCTGAGATAATATTTAGCCTAGCAGTCCTATAGATATCAACACCCAACTGGAGATCCACACGGAAAAAAAAAATCCCTGCAAGAACAGCTACATCCTCTGCAGAAACAAACGCACCGAAGGGAAAAAAAAACCCAGACAAACTGCACAGCTTTTGTAACGTTATTTTTAGCCTAGTTTTTATTTTTAAGAACAACAACAAAAAAATTGTGCTGCACAAATAGTTAATAGTTTTAAAGGAGCTGTTAGCACACAGGAAAGATCCTGAACTACTCCCATGCAGTGCTCAGCAACCAGAAAACCAAATCAGAAGGAAAATTAAGTTACCCTATAAATCTACTTCACCCGTTTTTGATGTCCATCTTCCCCATACCAACCAGTCATCCCTAAAAAAAATGGCTGGGGGTGGAGGAAGGCAGGAGGCAGAAATACCAGAGTATTCAACAGCATGACTTAACAGAAGACTATGTTTTTCAGCTTGGAAAAGAGACATTCGATGGAAGAAAAAAATATATCTATAAAATCACAAAGGACATGCAAACTGTGAATGGAAATGACTGCTCACTAATTCTCATTAAAGTCCTGAACAGCTTGCAATAAAAGTCATCAAAAATCAAGAATAATTTCCTTTTCAAAAGAAAAGAAGGGTTGTTTTCTTTTAGCAAGACTTTTAAACTGTAAAATTATCTTGCCAAAGAACACCTTCAAAGCCAAAAGTATGCCCATATTTAAGAAGTGAATTAGAGCCTTCAGGAATTTTGTACACAAATTGCTATGCACTCCAGTTCAAATGCAGCCTCTTTATCAAGTTCCTAAATTGCTGATTGCCATGAGAAAGAAGGATATATTCAAGGCTTTTACAGTCTCTGAACATCATGAGCTACATGTTGTTTCTGGAAAAAAATGAGATACGTGGATCTTCATCTGAAAATCTATACTGCAGTCGGACTGAAGAGATGGATAATTTTTTCTCCACACCACAAAATGCAGAACAGTCACTACCCTGACATCACAGCATTCCTCCAAATGCACATTGCAGAACTGACCACTCATCCACTAGTCCAGGACAAAATACAACACTGAGAAACAAAACTACTTTTCATTAGCTCTAGAAGCAGTTCACAGACACTGAAAATGCATCTTCCTGACAGATAAAGCAATCCTAGAAGTCATAAATACTGGAGGACACTAATGATTGGTTCCAATGCTTCAATAAATTTAGTCCAAAAATTGATTACATAAAGCAAACAATATTTTCAAGTCTTATTACTTGGCAACTAAACAGATCTGCAGTGACTGAATACATTGCAAGAGATGGTCAGCAAACCAGCTGAGTGCTGCATACCAAGACCTTCCCCTCCAGACCCAAAACAGAAAAGCATCTGCCACACAGGAGAGCCAATGCGCCTCCCAAACTCAGCACCTCTCACTACACTGTCCTATGACTGCAATATGCAATCAGTAAAACAGAAGAAAAAGAACTTACATCAGCTATTTGCTGTCTTACAGTTTCCTGGGTGTACAGTCTGGTGAGTTTTCAGCAGTTCACACATACTTCTTATTCCTACACAAGCTTCCCCCAGTGGCAGGGTTTGTACCTATTACTCTACATTCAGCACAAAAGTTGAGCACCCACAGTACCTTTAGCACAAATACAGACACTCCATTCCAACACTTGTGCTAGACACAAGAGCATTCTACTGCTGGAGTCACTACCTGCCTTTTGCTGGTCTCCCCACCATGCTTCAATGTCTCAAATTTTTCTCTGAAAAATCATTATTCATTAATGTGCTGCATCTCCACACTCTGCTCAATTATCACTTCCACCCTTTTTGACATGTAAAGCGACCAAAAAAAGTGTTTTATGCTAGATGTGATACAGAAAATATGCAGGCTGGGGTGGCACAGAAGCAAAGGAGAGAAGGTTAAGTGGAAAATCCTCACTCATTATATCCGGAAGAAGATGCCAAGAGTAGGTAGCCAAAAATGGGGTTAGATGACTGATTTCTACATAGTCTATCACTTTTCATATATCCAAATTCAGCAAAAAATTCTAGGTTATGTCAGGATTTCCTGCTTTTCAAACAATGCTTTTTAAAAAGCATGCTCTGCTTGTTTAAAAAGAATCTCTCCAAGAATGAGTTCTTGGAATTTTAATTTTTTTTTAACAGACCGGTTTCTTTCATCATATCAGTTGCAACAGCACACACTTAAGGTGTAAATAGCAGTACTGTACAATGTATTCCAAAAAGCTATTAAAATACTCCTAGTCAGAATTCATGACCTAAAAAAACATTGTTGCATTATTCCTGTGTATCACATGTTCCTTCAAAAGACTTTGAAATTAAAGCTGAAGACCTTAAAACACAAGGTTTTTTATAAAAACTGCTAGAAAGAAACAGGAATTCTACCAAAGACGGAAAAACATGCTTGCCCACCAGATATAAACTGCAAAATCACTGCAAACATGAGAGAACAGACTTCTGTCTAGACTCATGTCCTTTCAGTTTTATAGAATCAAGTAAATCCCAAAGTAGCATCATACTACTGTACATAATAATCTGGTGACTGGTGACATTGCCTTTAGTAAGAACTCTCACCCTGACAAATTAAGTATCTGACTGAAGTACAACATACATGGTTAACTGCAACTGAACCGAGCACAACAGCATTATGCTTGCTTGTTTGAAATAAATAATAAAAAAATGCCCCAAAATTTCTCCAGAGCTACTTGAAGGCAGATTGGAAAAGAACTGTGTGTAGTGCTACAAGCTGCTCACTGCTTCCAAGGAACCCTAAAACTGCTCCACATAGCAGAAGAGCCTCGGGATTTGATCAGTAAGTACTACATGCTGAACACTTACATATACATGCATCATACCCTAAGTCTAGCATTAACATTTAAAGCCAAAGATCTAATCTGTGTCCAGAATACAGAATGAAGTTCTGTGTAATACAAACCATAAATTTAATCCTGTATTTCCTTTTACCAAGCCCACAACTTCTTGCTGAATTAAGAGTGAACTTTAAAGGTACCATCAGTTCTCTAATTATAGAAACTACCAGCACTGTACATCAAAATGGATGTATGAAATAATTACCAAAACCTTTAGACAAACCACCCAAAGCAACAGTAGCCATGCTGTCTTGCCCTGCCAAATCCTAAAACCTCTGTCACAACCATCTTTCATCTTATCTATATATACAAAAGATTGCTGCTGCACCTCTTCCTGCTCTAATACAAGGTTTCAGAAACTGAAAAAGTCAGATCTTTTCTGAAGCAAAAAATCAACTTTCTATTCAGCCTCTCACTTTCAAACTTTCTTCCATTTAATTTGGATTTTCAGCCAGCAGTGCCCAAAATCAGGCTGACTTCAGCACAAAACAGATCAAAGTAATTACTTCCTTTAAGTCTTATACTGGACTCGTTACTGACTGGAATTAAACTTACTTGTCCATTCAACATTGTCACAGTAGACTACTACTAGAACCTACTGTATCAATGGATCTCTTCCCACACATTGCTGCATAATCAACTATATTCACTTTCTATATAATAGTCTCCATGTTTTACCTTGCATACAAAGAGGAAATGGATCCATCACATTACTTGTAAAACAAAGAAACAGATTGAAAAATTATATTCTGGTGTTTCTTTCCTCCAATTTTCTTTCAGTCAAGTTCTGGTGTTTATTTCTAAGTAATGACTTAAATATTGGAAAAAAACTAATGCAAGATTTCATTCTGTAAGTTTTGCAGCTTTCTCTGAAGCAATTCTACGTAATAAAACTTTCAGAAAAAAAGACACTATATGAAAGTCTGATAATTGCATCTTGTCATCTGGACACATAGAATATATCGTTCATAATCTTAACTGAAGTGCCTAAAAGTCAGCCTTTTATTTACAGGTTTGATTAAAAAGAAATGCTGAGCAGATAATTTTATTAAAGTTAGTAGACATTAAAAGAGTGTAAGCTCAAGAAACTGCTGAGTGTGGAAAAAAATAAAAATAGAAGTTCCCATTTAGAAACAAATTACTACTAACTACAGAAAAAAAACATCTCGACTGAAAAGCTCTTTGTATGTTCTCAACAAATTTTAAACAGTTGAAGTGTTCAATTTTATTTGAAATTGCTTTGGCTCCAGTCTACAAAACACACACTGAAGACAGATCACCACTGAACAATAGTGTCCTGTAAATTGTACTGGAAAGCTCCAAAGGACCGAGCTGTTTCTCCATACTGCATGGAATTAAAGGTTTACCATCTTCCTAACCATTACTACAACATATAGTGCAGCGAAATAAACAAAGATTTTATCCAGTAAACCTCGTTTTCTTGACAGCAACCAAGAAAGACAAACCTGCATATTGGTAGGGGGATGCCCAAAACTTTGGGGTTCAGGTGTTCATCGCAGGACAGGATTAATGAGAGAGGATCATTTCTTCTTGTTCAGTCTCAGTTGTTTATTCTTTTCTTGTCTATGTTACATACACACAAACTGCAAGAAGCTATGTACACTAATCTAGCAGGAGGAGAAATGGCACACAGAGGAATCTCTCCCAGAACTTTTATATGTATATTTGCCCAATAATCAAATGTCAACTTATTTTTCTTAATGACACAATGACCTGACACTTGTGAGCTGGCATGTGGCCTCGGCTATCCAATCACCCCAGATTACCCAAAAGCCCCTAGAAGAAGATGATAGAGAAGGAAGAGATACAAGAAGAAGAAAAGGACAACGCCCTAGATCCTCCATCTAGTATTTCCCATACTAATATAACTAAAACTTCAAACTTTAACTTTTTCACCCTGTGACTTAACACGATTCTATCAAACTTACATACCTACACTATTAGTATCTCAACTTTAGAAGCTTTCTCCATGGTTTTAAGCTAAACTTTGTGTTCTCATGGGTGTCAGAGCCTGTCAGCACAGATAAGGGGATATTTTCTGTGCCTCTGACTCCAACACATATTCAGATTTTAAATACGGTAATTTAACAAACAAGGAGACTTCATCCAATCTCTCCAGGATACTTTTTCTGATGCAAGTTCCACAAACCTTCTATCACAGACTAAGAAAAAGTTGAATTACTATCAGTGTCCCTACCTGCTAAATTAAAAGTAGTTCACTTTTAAAACAAGCAATATCTTTTATCCCAAGTTCAGAACACAAACTATTACAGCTTCACAAAACATAATCGGGTGAAATTGCAACCTAACAAGTGACAGGCACTTACCAATACACACATCTATTTTCCCCTTGATAGCAGCCTCATGCAAAGGAGTGTAGTTCCAGTTGTCCCTAGCATTTGGGTCTGCCCCCTGACACAGCAGCAGACTGACCACTTCTGCGTGACCAAAGGAGCAGGCATTGTGCAGGGGTATCAGCCCTCCGTCGTCACGAGCATGAACATTGGCTCCTGTCTGCAGCAAGTGCTCTACAACATCCTTCCTTCCAAAACCTGCAAGAGAACATATTTCTGGTTATTTGTCTAGCAAAGCAACATGATATAGCACCTAAAACTGTTCACTCTTGGTTCAGTGTACATTATTCATGTCCCTCATCTACTTCGTGACTCATTTCACCATGAAGTCAGACTCTGTCCACCGGCTCAAACAGCTGGACAATTCTCTTTCAGTCATGACAGAGCTGAACTGTGTTGTATCATAGCCTGCCTGGCTGCCACTCAATCTCTTTAAGATGTTCTACAAGTCTGAGCATGCTGAATGATTTGAGAGGGATGCAAGGAAGTAAAAGGAGCACAAGTTGTACCCTGTTATATACGCCCATTAGGGCTTCCACTTTAAACCTCCACTCAGTTAGTCAAAAGCTTTCACATGATAATAGTTTACAGATAGCCTAATTACTATTATTCACAAAAGTCATGTAATTCTTTGCCGAATTTTCAGAAAGTTTGGTGAAAAACCAACTGACTTCCCTGTAGAACTGGAAGAATGCTTACCCTGGTGAGTACAATATATCAAGTAGCCACTTTGATCAGTTCGAGTACAGCTGAACCATTTCACCCACTGCCCAATTAATGACACTTGATCACAACATCAATTCCAATCTCTGAAAAAGCTGCTATGTTCACAGTTTGACTTATGACATGGAAGACTTATGACCCTCATGACACCTCCTTGATTTAAGAACAAAACTCCAAAAGGAATTAGATTTTACAGAAGTGTATAATTACAGGTTTAGCAATAACAGTGATACCTGTAGGTATCACTGGGACCTTAAGCAAAGATACTCTTAATAAATGTAATCCCACTTGTTATAGCACTAAACAGGGGTGGTATGGGAATACAAGCCCTTGAGGTAGAGGAGCACTCTTAGACACATGACCTTTTCAGAATGGTTTTATGATATAAGCAAAGAGTGAAAGAAGTCCAAGCTAAGTCATTGTGTGTCACTGCTTCACTACAGCACACACTGGGATCAGACTTTTTCCCTAAGACTTTCCCAAGCACTTCTCCCACTGCACTAAACAGAAATCAATTCCACTGAGTGATTTAACTAAGTAAACTAAAAAGCCTTCAAGATGGGAAAAAGTGCACCTGGCTCAGTACTACTGAAGGCCTAAGACTTTGCATTTATATCCTCTTGTAAATTCCTTCCAAAAAATTTTAAATGGGAAGGAGATATATTGCACAAAGTATTAGAAGAGAATTCAAGAGAACATTAGTCACAAAGAAAGCAATCTGAAACTTTCTACTAAGTAGTACACTTGTGACACTAACAGAGTTCATGTACCACAAATGCTACATAAAAGAAAAAAATTCCAAGTCAAGGCCAGTATTTTTTGATTCATCTTTTTTTTACATGAAAAAGTGTGCATTTTGTAGGCTCTGAGGCTGTAAGACTGCCAGAATGTTTCCTAGTGAACTACACAATTTGCATTCCTAATTGCATGTGTATGAATCCAGCTGAAAATTAACCCCATTTTAAGGTGTAAAAGGAAGAATTAAACTGTGACTTGGCTTTACAAAACACCTGTGTGAGGTTAGACTTCTCTTCTATGACAAGGACATAGGGGACACATGCAACAAGTTGAGTCAGAGTAGTTTAAGAATAAGAATGATGTCCAAAGGAAAGCTTTCCAGAGCAATATAATCTAAATTTGCTCTACAATGCAGCACAGGTGGAGCGGTCAATTCAGCTGTCTCTGCACAGAGTGGAAAGTGCATCATAAGCTACCAACTATTTCTTGCCATTTCCTAGCTTTCCCTCAAGGAACACTCAGTAGCTACTTAGACCAGCTCTGCCTCTGCAGTCGCTTATCTTACTCATATATGTCAAAGCAGCTTGTATTTTTATGATTAACAGCTTGCTAGCTGACAAACCAAATTGATGACCTCTCTGACCACTGACTGCTTCCCAACCCAAGTGAGAACCTTTTGCTTTCAGCATCAAAGCTGTGTACTCCTGGAGCATAGTTATTTATGCCAGCATTCACAAAGTGATTAGACTTACAACAGTTATTACTAGTGATACCAAAGGCATGCTTAGAACAAAACTGCTTTCTCCCAACAGCTTTTTGCCATTACTAAGCACATAAGCAGAAATAAAACAAGCTCTATCACTGATGCTTTAACAAGTCACCTTAAAACGGGTTTCTCCAAGCCTGAGCTTTGGTGAGCCCAAGAACACTCCACTCTGAGATCCCAGTTCCATAACGTACAAAAGCTACTCCTGAAAGCTTCTACCTCTTCTTGCTACAGAAGTGGGCATTAAGCCACTAAGTTCAGCAATTATTATTAGTACTCTCTATATCCCTGGGTAAAAAACTAGAAACAGAACACCCGTAAAGCTAAAAGAATGTGTTGTACAAGAACCAGAAGGGCTAACTTCATGATCAAAAAAAGGCTTCATTTCCTATTAAATGGGTGTGGAACTGGACAAGCTTATGACACCAGCTATATGAAGAAATTGAGTAAGGTCTCAGCTTATTTCTACCAGTCCATCCACCTAGTCACTTCTGAAAGAGGCGCTATTATTAATGATTTACCAGCAAGGACAAGGTCTAAAAACATATGAACCAAGGTGCCAACAGGAAATACATATATATCCTTTTGTAGGGCTCAATGTTGTTTCAGAAGGAAAAAAGCAAGTCTGTTACCAAGCTGGCTCCAGGAAAAAGCTGGGATTTCAGACAAACACCCACAGGAGTCCTCCCCATCCAAGTATATTAATGGTAGAAAAGCCACAGAAAATCAGCCTTGGTATAGGAGTGCTCTGCATGGAAGACAACACACACAGAGTCATGAATGCATCACTGTCAACCTCCTTCAAACAAAATGAACCAGTACAGGCACTTCAGCTTACAAACCACATATGATGCAGAGGATATCTCTTAGGCTGAGGGTGAAGTTACACCATATCCCACAAAAATTACACCTAAAACGTGACACCTCATCACATAGACTAAAATCATCCAACTACTTTAAAAAAGTCAATAGCATTCTCAACAGGAACAAAAAAACGACCTCTTATATATACACAGAATAACCAAATCTATTGGTTATGCTGGCAAAAAAGGTATTTTATCAACTAGGTGTCAACAACACCATCAAACACGGAACTGTCAGGCCAGTTTACAAGAACAGAAAACATTAGTGTGACAAGTATCTTCAGCTACTGAGAGGAATATAGTACAGTAAAGATGTTCTTGCTTTGGTGAAATAAACAATGACAGTTAAGATCTTTTTCAAAGAAAAGAGGTTAACACATCTTTAGATCAAAGGAATGCAGTAGAAAGACAAGTGAGTGAAATAGTTTGTCTCATTCAACCCAGTTTAAAAAAGAGAATTGTTAAGGAGAACACAGAATAGTCCAGTGAAGAGGATGCAAAGTAGAAGAGAAAACAATTTACTTCTAAAGCAAGTTTACAGTTCAACTATTTAATGAACTCCTTAGCACAGGATGGCCCTCTCATTTAAAAAGTGGGCTTTGCTCAAACAATTGCTGAGGTACAAACTGCAAGAAGAGTACTCAGAGAAGTACCATATGAAGCGGGTAAGTGTATAACTCTTCCCTAGGTATCTGCTTTTGGCCGCCAATATTGATAAAAAGTTAACCAAACACACCTTTGTCCACGCTTAGCATAGTTGCTTTTTACATTTTTTTAGTAAGTCAGTTTTTATTGAAATAAACAATTTGTGCAAGCTATGCATACATTGACATCTCCACTTAATTTCTTTCTTTTGTACATGTTTTAAAGTCAACTCAATCACTCTCAAGTCCTTAAAACCTACTTTTTGGTTGCTGCTGGACAGTATCCAAAGCCTGCACTGGTACCAGAGACCCAAATATCGTGCAATCCACACAGCAGTTGAGAAAGTACTGTTTTCCTCTTTCCAAGCAAGACAGATGAAAGGAAAAATTATGAAAATTATGCTTTGCTCAACCTCTTCCTACTTGCAAGAGAGGCCTCCATAACCATGATATCACCTCAGTATTAATTTCTCCCTTATTAACATGTAACCAAAGCAGGTCAGATTTATTCAGCACACCACTTGACACTTCAACACAGAGCTAAAGAACCAATTCCCCTTTATTCAGTTCAACTGGCAGTTCAGGTACCCAAACAGAGAAAATGTGGATAAAACTGTTGCTCTGATTTGATGTGGCCATGCACAATTTATCTGGAAGTGAAAAAAGGACAGGTGACTCCAACTTGTAGAACCAGATTCAGACCTATCCCTAGCTTTTAAAATAGTTGGTAACAGATTTCAGCTCGTGTCTTACCTCTTGCTTACAAATATGCCAAGGATTCTGAGAGGTCTCAGAAGTCCCTCTTTTCATAGTCCTGCTACAAGAAAGGATGTGCAGGTGATTTTCAAATTAGAAACCTTACAAAGCTTAAGCAAATCTAAACGTAGTACTTTTTACGAGGAACTGTAACTGGGGAAATTATACTTCCCTGTTAGAGTAAAAGAACTTAGCTCCCTAGCATTGCTGCCAAGATAGACATCTGAAAAAACAGACTAAGCTGGGGAGAAGTCGAGTACTCTGTGGGAGGGTGAAGGAAAAAAAAAATAAAATCCAGTCTCAAAAATGGGAAATGAAGAAATTAGAAGAATTCCTCTTTCATAAATCACAACATCAGAAGTGGAACTCTATTCACATAAGAGTTAGCTTCAAGAAGTTTGAAAAAAGCAGTTTAAAAAATGCTGAAAAAAGCAGTTTAAATCCTGGTCTCTCATCCACCCATTCCCCTACTGAAGGCCGTAAAATTCACACCTAGGTATGGCTAATAAGCATGGGCTGTTATCCAAAGCACAGCTTCCTATGCACAGCAGACTGCTATGCTCATAAGCAAACTTTTATTTTACATTTGGCCCACATAGGAGATCAAATCAACACACTGCTTCACTGGCAGGTATACACTGCTTAAGATTACCTGCACTCAAACAACACGTTTGCTTACAGGCCTTTCCAAAATGCAGGATCTCAAGATCTTTGTAGTAAGAAATCTGCCTAATGCTCTTACATGTCTAATCCACTGGCACTGTCTAGTCTAGCAATTTGAGACAAAATAGCTATGGTATCTAAGGAAAGTCTTCAAATATCGAAAAATAGATATTGGTATTTGTTAGGTACAAGAACTTCATCTGCTATTTTTCTCATGCTACAACAAATTAACTTTCCACTGCTACTACAGAAACATCTTAATGACATTATCAACTTTTAAAACTTTATCCCATCAAGTAAGTTTTGTCCATTTCTTCTCAAATCAGAGCTGACATTACCCACTGCAGCTTCAGCACTACAGTTTGTTTGTACAGGCACTGAAGTTACAACCTAAGATCTCAGAATTTTAAGGGAAGCAGCAAGATCTAACTTTAAGTCTGAATCCAAAATTAGCAGAGCAGACTCAAGGCCTCAAAAACATTAAGAACTTCGTAAGTACACATACAGTTGGTATCACCATTATGTTCCAGGGTTCATTAAAATTAAGTCCATCTCCATACTCCAGAAGTTTGCTGTGTTTTAAACTCCACTTTTGTAAGCCCCTCTCCAGTAGCAGAGCTCAGGGATCAGAAGAGAATGAAAAGGAAACAACTCAGAACCAAAAGTTCCCTTAGGGGCATTGTCAAATGCCTCTTGTACTTTGAAAATGAAAACAAACCCATACAATCTCAGGGAGTTTTATCTAACTGATAAACTGTACAGCACTATTCAGAGTGCCCGGCAACACTGCGACGTAAAATGTTCATTTTGCTACTAATTTCAGCAGTGATTTAGAGACATATACTAGCATTTAAACCCTGACTATTCAATACAGACTTGTTAATTATCTTAATTTACATGTACCAGTGCACCACAAAGCTCAAACAAGATCTGTGCGCTTCACTACATAAGGTCCAGCTCTCTAACACTGTAGTACACCTCAGAGAGCTCTCAGACTGACCACAAACAGCAATTGTACAAGTCCTGAGTTAGGAACAATGACTTAAAAGATCTTCTTGATTTCATTTTATCATTAATTTTGTGTACCTTGTGCTCCCAGTGAAAAATACATCCTGTAAGAAATATTCTTTTTATGAATGGCAGTAATCTGTTACAGCTCTATTTGCCAAATATTTACTTCCAGTCAGCCTATCTTGTTGGTCCTTACTGGTAAATTGCTTTTGTAACATTGGTTCTGATCACAACAATATCTCTTCTCTGTAGAAAGAGGTGTATTCTTTCCTGGACACATCAGTAACTTCTACAGTTCAGCTGTTCCACTTGACCCCTTTCCCCAGCCTACTCAGACCACAAGAGATGCAGACATCAACCAGCAACCATGCCGAAATGAAAAAAGTTACAAAGTACAAGGCATCAAAACTCATTCCCATGAAGTGCATGTGCATCACAGTCCCTGAGCAGTTACAAATCACGTGAAACCTTCACTTCAAGTCAGCTCCGCCCTGAATTTCAGTTTCTTGCTTCCTAAGTCCACTGCACAAGTTCGCAATAGCCCATGGGTCCCAAACACAGAGATCATTGTCCACCCCTTAGATCTTACAGTCTCTTTACGCTTCCAGGATCTCCTCTCCCACTCGTCTCACCCAGAGGAAGGGGATTTAACAGCCATCTCCCAACAGCCTGTAGCGAAACGCCGCCGGGAAAGAGTGTGCTCACACTCTTCCTCCCAGTTTAGGCTTGCCCACTCCCGAATCACTGAGGCGCTGGAGGCCCCCTGCCCGAATCCATTCCAGGAGAACCCTCCCTGTCCCGCTCGCTGTCACTGCCCTGGCCGGGCACGGGAGGCCCCGGTACCCACCGGCAGCGAAGTGGAGCGGCGTGGACTTGCGCCCCGCCATGTCCTTGGCGTTCACGTTGCCCGTGTCCACCAGGCGCTTCACGCGCGTCACGTCCCCATTCCTGCAGGCCTCCAGCAGCTCGCGGAACGCCCCGCTCGCCGCGCCCGGGCCCGCTGCTTCGGGACTCTCCGCCGCCGGGCTCGAAGCCGCCGACGACGACGCGGACGAGGAGGACGAGGACGAGGAAGAGCCGCTGGAGCTGCTACCCGAGCCCGGCGGCGGAGCCGGCGCGGCGGCGCCCGAACCCTCCGCGCACTCCGCGGCCGGAGGCCGGTCCCCGTCGGG
>VWYI01001449.1:0-22955 GCA_013399455.1 Anthoscopus minutus | reverse complement strand
TCGAGGCGCTGAACCTGAGCGGGCGGGGGCTGGAGGAGCTGCCCGAGGAGGTGGGCGCCGCCCTGAGCGGGCTGCGGGTGCTCAGCCTGCGGCGCAACCGGCTGAGCCGCCTGCCCGCTGCCGCCCTGAGCCACCTGGGCCGCCTGGCCGAGCTCGACCTCAGCCACAACCGGCTGCGGGGCCTGGGGGACGGCGGGGCGCTGGCGGGGCTGCGAGGCCTGCGCAAGCTCAGCCTCAGCCACAACGAACTGGGCGCCGAGGGCCCGGGGCTGCCCCCCCGCCTCGCCGAGCTGGGCTGCCTCGAGGAGCTCGACCTCAGCTTCAACCGCCTGCGCCGCCTGCCCGAGGGCCTGGGCCGGCTTCGGCACCTCCGCACCCTCGACGTCGACCACAACCTGCTGCCCTCCTTCCCTGCCCCGCTGCTGGAGCTGGCCGCCCTGGAGGAGCTCGACTGTTCCGGCAACCGCCACCTCGGGGCCCTACCCGAGGGCATCGCTGCCCTTCGACGTCTCAAGATCCTCTGGCTCAGTGGCACCGGGCTGGTGTCCCTGCCCGAGGGTCTCTGCCAGCTGAGTGCCCTCGAGAGCCTCATGCTGGACGGCAACCGGCTGCAGGCGCTGCCCGCTGGCTTCGGCAGACTGCAGCGGCTCAAGATGCTGAACCTCTCATCCAACCTGCTGGAGGAGTTCCCCTCTGCCATCTTGGCACTGCCCAGTCTGGAGGAGCTCTACCTGAGCCGCAACCAGCTTACCGTGCTGCCCCCTCACCTCTGTCAGCTCCACCAGCTCCGCACTCTCTGGCTGGACAACAACCGCATCCGCTACCTGCCTGACTCCATCGTGCTGCTCCACAGCCTAGAGGAGCTGGTCCTGCAAGGCAACCAGATTGCTATCCTGCCAGAGGGCTTCGGACAGCTTTCCCGTGTCACCTTGTGGAAGATCAAAGACAACCCTCTCATCCAGCCCCCCTATGAGGTGTGCATGAAAGGCATACCCTACATTGCAGCTTACCAGCAGGAACTGGCCCACTCCCAGCCTGCCCTCAAACCCCGCCTCAAACTAGTCCTCATGGGCCTAAAGGATGCAGGAAAGACCCTGCTGAGGCGGTGCCTCATGGAGGAAGGTGAGCAGAGAGAGGACATGGGAAGCCTGGAGGCAGGGAACATCCAGCACAGAGGGTTTTCTGGGCAACAGCAGGACATTGGGAGGGTGACAGTTGGGTGTTGCCCCTTTCCAGAGCCTCAAGACAGTTCCTCAGTTCGGGTACCTGTCATGCAGCAGGTGGAACGTCTCCCAGTTGAGTGGCAGGATATCCCTTCTCGTGTGCCCTCTCCCCGAGCAAAAGGGGACACAACATCTCTTCCATCGTCACTGCCACCCAATGTCCCCCGAGTACCACTGGGACTGGGACTGTCAGGAGGCAGTAAAGGCATTGAGGTGATGGACTGGACAGCAGATGCAGAGAGGGGCCTGACATTCATTGTGTATGAGCTGGCGGGGGACCCGAGCTATGATGTGATCCAATCTTTCTTCCTCTCCCCTGGAGCCTTGTACGTGCTGGTGGTGAATTTGAGTGCCTATGTCCCTCAGCACTTCTACCCCTCTGTGGGCTATTTCTTACACTGGCTCAGTTCCAAGGTGCCCCATGCTGTAGTGTGCATGGTGGGAACCCATGCCGACCTCTGTGCAGAGCGGGAGTTGGAAGAGAAGTGCCTGGACATCCATCACCAGATTGCTCAGCAGGAGAAGAGAGATGCTGAGGGACTCCAGAGCTTAGTCCAGCAGGTGGATGAAGCTCTGGGACAGGACTTTGACCTGCGCTGCTCCAGCCCGCATGCTGCCTTTTATGGGGTCTCAGACAAGAACTTGCGGCGAAAGAAAGCCCAGTTTCAGTATCTTCTCAACCACCGCCCACAGATCCTTTCTCCAGTGCTGCCTTTCAGCTGCCAGGACCGTTGCCAGGTGCGTCGCCTGCGGGACAAGCTCCTCTCGGTGGCTGAGCACCGGGATATCTTCCCAAACCTGCACCGGGTGTTGCCTAAGTCCTGGCAAGTGCTGGAGGAGCTGCACTTCCAGCCTCAAGCTCAGCAGTTGTGGCTTAGCTGGTGGGACTCTGCCCGGCTGGGCTTGCAGGCAGGCCTAACAGAGGACCGGCTCCAGAGTGCCCTGTCCTACCTGCACGAGAGTGGAAAGCTGCTCTACTTTGAGGAGCATCTCACCTTGCGGGAGTATGTGTTCCACAACCTGCCACGACTCATAGACATCCTCAATGTCTTTTGCCAGCGGGATGCCACCGTGCTACTCCAGAAACTGCTCAGCGACACCCAGATTGACGAACTGAGGACCACTCAGCTCCATCATTACGTGGAGGGCTTCTTGCTGCATGGCCTCCTTCCTGCCCATGTTATCCGTCTCCTTCTTAAGCCCCACGTCCAGAGTCGGGAGGATCTGCAGCTCATTCTGGAGCTGCTGGAGAAGATGGGGCTTTGTTACTGTGTCAACAAACCCAAATGCAAGCCCTTAAATGGGGCGGCTGCTTGGTACAAGTTTCCCTGCTACGTGAAAAACGAGGTGCCCCATGCAGAGGCGTGGATCAACGGCGCCAATCTGAGCGGACAGTCCTTCGTGGTGGAGCAGCTGCAGATTGAATATAGCTTTCCATTCATTTTCCCACCCGGCTTGTTTGCACGCTACAGTGTCCAGATTAACAGCCATGTGGTGCAGCGGTCGGATGGCAAATACCAGATTTATGCCTACCGGGGAAAGGTGCCTGTGGTGGTGAGTTACCGGCCTGCCAGGGGAGCTCTGCAGCCAGACACTCTGTCTATCGCTAGTCACGCGTCCCTACCAAATATCTGGACAGCTTGGCAAGCTATTACGCCTTTACTGGAAGAACTGAATGTCCTGCTCCAGGAATGGCCAGGCCTGTACTACACTGTGCATGTCCTCTGTTCAAAGTGCCTTAAAAGAGGGTCACCCAACCCACACACTTTTCCAGGTAAGGCACAGCCCAGCTTGCCTGTCATCTCTTCTGGAGCTTTGCCCCTTCTAGAAAGGTGTCTTATGAGGTCAGCCCTAGCTCTGTTTCTTTATTTTTTTATTTCTTTTTTCTTTTCTTCTCTACTCTAACTCCTTTCCCTGGTGGTTTGAGTCATGAGAGAAAATATTAGGGTAGCTCCAAGGAGACAGGCTTAAAATAACTCTATTCTGAGAGGAGGGGGGTGTTACATCCCCCTTTGTCTGCGCCTTTTCTCTCTGCTTTTTGGGTTTTGGCCCTGAGGGTTGGAAGTGCCATTGTTGAAAAGTCTCTGACCTGTCCTCCTTGTTTTGATTCCTTTGAATGGGAGTGTGATGTTGGGTATTTTTTTCCCCCTACTTCCTTTTACCCTGCAGCTCCCACTTCCTTGGAGCTATTTGCAAACACAAATAGAGATGCCTAAAACATTGCAGGTGATCCCCGTCCCCCTTTTCAACCCTCCATCCCCAAAACCTGGCCTACACTGCAGTCTTTCTGAATGCAGGAGAGCACCTCCTAGTAGACAATGGATGTGTTAGTCTCCATAGCCCTGTGTAAAAAGAGCTTTCTCTGAGCCCTGTCTCTAGCAGGAAGCATTCTTCCCTGAAGAGAGAAGGATACTCCATCTTCTTTGTTTGTGTCTCACCTAAAAGTGATCCCAGACTGTGCCTTTTGGAGCTGTTCTTGAGAGCAGTTTATTTTCCTTCCTCTCTCTCCCTTCCTCAAACGGAAAAAGCATAACCTCTCTCCTCTGGAACGTGACTGGTCATGGTGCTTTTTAGAGCTGTCACCTCTAAAGCTGTGATTTTCATCAGTGATGTTTTCCAGCAGCATCTGTTTTACTTTGTGTGTGCAGGTACTGCCTCCTAACTAGCGTCCTCCCTGCTCCGCTTGGGATTGCTCTGCAGCTTGCAGGGTGCCCTGGGAAAGGTACTTTGATGTGTAAATGCATGAAATCAAAACACACTGGGCTGTGAGCAATGCTCCAGAAATCTGCATTTTAACAACCATATTGGAGGTGTGTTGGAGCATTAAGAGGTAGCCTGAAATTGAGCAGGGAACTGCAGCGTTATATGACTTAAAGCAAGCAGTGGTGCTGAATTTGTTCGTAAGCCAACGTGATTAATAAGGTGTGGGGTTTTTGGGGTTGTTTTGGGGTTTGGTTTCTTGGTTTTTGTTGGGTTTTTTTCACCTCTGGACGTTTAGAATAAGGAGATGAAGTTTGCTCCTCAGCCTGAGTCCTGGCTCCATCAGCTGTATCTCCCTCTAACTGCTCACTTATATAAGAGCCATTGGACTGAGGGGGTGAGCCCATGCTGTGAGACATGCTGAGTGACTTCTTGCTGCTAAGATGGTGTGTAGGGCAATGTGATCTGCTTTCCCAAAAAAAAAATTCCTGGAAACTAAAAAACCGAGCCTGCCACAGAACCCCTGAAAAACCCCCAACAGCCCTCCCCAAAAAAACACCAAAATTAGTCAGGACAGCAGACATGTGGATGTACAGTGTGGTGGTGTGATGGGCACCTACTGAAGATTCAGCTTGTGAATTACAGACTCCAGTCATGCTTCTCCTTTATTTCTTTTTACTTGGTGAATGCTTTGTGGCTGTCCCTTTTCTCCCTGTGAGTAGATGATGCTTTAAAAGGGAAATCTGAAGAGGAGCCAGACCGTCCACAGGCAGTTGGTGTTGTTGCTGACCCCAGTGATGGTCAGAGCAGGTTCAGAAGCATGAGAGGAGCCTTGAAAGGCCTTTTCCTTGGACTTTGCTGAGCCACATATATTTCCTTAGAGGTGGGAAAGGATTGCTCTTGCCTGGGAGGCAGGCCAGGTGTGCTGGGAAGGGAAGGCACAGGTAAGCAGTGTGCTGAGCACAGGAGGAGGTGGGGCTGGTGTACCAGGTCTCCGAATGGTACCTGGATGATACTGTCTGTGGAAAGGGAGTTGCAGTATTTTTGAGGTGGTTCAGCAGGGAATTCAGACCTTGCTATCAGGGGCTCAGGATTGCATCCCAGGTGTGACCCTGCTTTGGGGCAGGGAGTGACTCCCTTAAACATGAGTACTGTATGACTAGCTGGGAGGACAGCAGACAAACATGTTTAAAAGGCAAGGCTGATCTATGGAAATGCTGAAGAGTGATTAATTTATTGAGAAACCTGCTTGTTGTCATGGATGATGCTTAAATCTAGCCAGGTTTGATCTGGACTGTATGAAAAATGTGAACCATGATTTGACTTGGAAGGTCTCTATGTCTGCATTTAATCTAAAATACTCCTTGCTACGTATCTGCTCTATGAATAAAAGACTGTTTAAGAGCCCCTAAATGGCAATCGTGAAGCTCAAGACTTTGTTTTCCTCCCGATTTTGTTGATCAGGAGGCGTGCATGTTTAACTCGTGCTGCCAAGCTTGCTGTCATGTAAGTGAATTGTGGTTGGTGTCATTTTTGACAAGGTGTAGGAAAGAGAGGGGGTCTGATGTTTCAAAAATATGTAGTGAGGGAGATGTCTGTGTTTCTTTCCAAGCTGTTTTAGTGGAAATCCCTGGCAGTTACAATGCTTCTAATACTTAAATAGGTCTGTGGGCTTTTTAGGACTGCACTGAAGAAGTGCTTTGCAGCCAGTTGACCTTAATAAGGGAAATATTTCTATGTAGACACTGCCAAATGTGTGCTCAAAAATGGAAGTGTAGTCTGGCTCTCTGTGTGGTTGTGCAATCTGTGTCGTCACTCATGAAACCGATGGTGCATTCTTTGGTCATCCAAAATTTTTATTAGAATTCGCTTCTAAAAGGGAGTTCACATGTTGAGGATGAAACTTTGCTTTTCCTCTCATTCCATTTCCTCTCTCTCCTGCACACTATAGCTTCCATTGATAATACACACAGACACACTGTGGGAATGGGGCTACTGTGCGGAGAAATGGTTAATAAAAATTGAGATTCTGGATTCAGTTTTCTGAGGGTTTACTGCAAACAGTGAATGAAAGTGATTTAAAAATGCCTTCATAGGGTCCTTTTAAGGAAGTTTTTGTTTGAAACAGTTTTGTAGCTGTGTGGGACAGTAACTGAATTGGCATCTGAGCTGGAATCTGTGCTTTGAGGCTGCAGTCATCCACTTGGCTGGTAACAACTCAGTGTGTTAAATTATTCTTTTCTTTTACATTTGCACTATATAGAACTAAGTGTCCCTACCAGCCTAAGAAAGTCAGTATCCCTCTTTGAGTGACTAGTGGGAATTCACCTCTCCAAGACAGTAAGACCTCAGTTGGGTCATCACAGGCATTGTAAAATGCTGTCATTTATATGCGATGTTCTTTTAGCCCCTGGACTGGAGAGCTTTTAGGTTATTCATGTCCTGTAAGCTATTAAATGACTTGGGATTGGGGGGTGGAGGTGGTTTGCCATCTGTCTGATAGTAGACACGTGTGCTTTGTTTGGACAAATGTGACTGGATTTTCCAAGCTTGCATTCATATGCACCTGCTAACTGCCCTGCTGCTGTTTCCCCTTGCCCTGTGCTAGGCTGGGTCTGGGTCACCACGGGCTCTTCCCAACCATCTTTTGTACAAAGTGTCCTGATGTCCTGTGCATGATTCTTCTGGTGTTTGGGCTGAGAGGGATTGTGTTTGACTAGTGGTTTTCCTTTATTCCTGTCTTGTGAAGGGGCTCTGTGAGTGTAGACATAAGAAAGCCAGGGTCTGTGTCCATCGCAGAAGACTGACAAAGTGCTGCCACAAGTAAGATAAGGTGATGTGGGTTTTCACAGGGTAAAAACATGACAATAAATAGAAATCCATGGGTAAAGATGCTGTGTGAGCCTAGCAGCCCCTGCCCAAAAGGATGCTCCAGAGCTATTGGAGAGCTTTGAAAGGTTCTGCAGGACTAGCAAGAGGTCTCCTGTGGAGATAAAATGCACATCTGCCACCTGCTTTGCTATCCCCTTCTGAGGTATCAGAGCAGGGAGGATGGAGATCACAAGCCTCTACTCTGCCTGTCTCCCACATTGAAGGTGAACAGAAGCAGGGATTATACTGCCAGTCACCTTAAGGGGCTCAGATGGAGGCGTCAGTGTAGTTCTCCTGTGAGTCTCTGTCATGGCTAGAGCAGAGCTAACGAGGCTGCCTTATGCACATGATTCAAAGTGAGGCATGCTCCCCAGCCCTGCGTTGGAGTCAAAAGCTATCATGACCTTCCTTGGTGACTGGGATGGAGTCAGGAGACAGAGGTGGAAGGTCCTATGGTGTGTCATGCTGTCGAGTCACCCCATTCAAGGTGAGGCAGGAGCAGGTGAGACTGGTTTTGTCAGAAGGGCTCAGAAGTTGCTTTAAAATCAGAGCTGCTGCTCAGTGAAAGGCTCATGTCAGGTGTCTAATTCCACTTTGTAGTCATGCTTTAAGTAGCTGAGGTTCTTTTCATACACAATTGCAACAGAGTAACACCTGCTTGTTACAGAGCCTGACATTAGCATTAGGCAGCCTTCTATTTTTCCGATTGCAGGTGGAGTCTTTTTTGCTTGACTTTCAAAGTACATGCTATGGCTGTTTTGGGGCTATTGTCACACTGTCCTGCAGGCTGTGGCTTCAGCAGAGTACTGTGGCATAACTGGAGACAGTGGGACAAGCATTCAGCACTATGTGAGCGTTGGACATGGATAATCTGGGTGGCAGGATGAAGCTGAACAGGGCCTTGTGGTTCAGGAGAGGAGCATTGACTGGTTGCTGGACTTGGGGAAGCTACTGTCTTTCTGTGGCTCTAGCATGGATAATTTAGTTTACTGACTAGAGCTGATTTCTGTGCTGTTGAAGTGACAACCTTGACTGGTGTGACTTGCTGTAGGTAGCAGTGTAGAAACACAGGAGTAGCCTATGTGGCACCGCAGATTTTTAGAGATTTCTTTCATATTAACCTGTGTGTTGTAAGGTCAGTATTTGAAGTCCTCTTGTTTGGTGGCTGTGGCATCCTCTAATTTAAACAACATGTTGAAAGGGACAGCAAATGTTTCTGTGGTCTTGGAGGAAGCTGAGAAATTGCCAGAGGAAGAGTGTGGTATGCAGAGTGGGTGGCCGCCATAGGACCATCCCTGGTGGGATACAGATGTGGGAATCAGTCTTTGGAGAGACCTGAAGTAGTCAGTGCAGACCTGGGCTTGTGCCTGACAATCTGGCTTGGGAAGATGAAGGAACAAGAGGGAATGTGGATGCCAGAAAAAAAGGCTGAGGATTTTGAATTGCCTTCTTAAAGCTGTCCTGCAATGTCTGGTTACCTTGTACTGTGTGTGTTGGGGGGCTTTTATTTTAAAGCACTTAATACAGAACTTGCTAAAATTACTTGGAATTAGAATGGCAACGTGTACTTAACTGAGCTGGAAGAAATCCTTTTTCTTGCTTGAAGGAATCCTCTTCCTTACACAAAAAGTTCCTGTGCATTTCTGATAAAAGAAAACTTTCTTGGTATGCCAGCTCTGGTACGGGGAAGCTCTTCTGGTTTGTTCCTTAAAAACTTACCTTGCCCTGACCTGTTCCCCATGGGAGTCATCTCTGGGCATTGGGCCTCTGGACTTTGATCTGCCACCACTGAACCAGGATCGTTTTGGTTTGGTTAGTGAAGCAAAGCTTAGTTCTCGGCCTTCAGTGCATTAATTTTTTTTTTATTTGTGTTTTTTATTACAGTGGGTGAAATTTGTCCTTGCAGGAAATGACCAATAAAAGAATTGCTGGGCACCAAATGATTCTTTGTTGCATTGCATGAGATATGTTTAAAAGCTACTGACTGTGAGGGTGAGGTAAACTGTTGATGGAGGTTTTCACCTCTCTGGAGTCAGCTGATTACCTGAGGACTGATTTGTTTGCTGCTTCGGCATGCTGTGGATATAGATGTCATGAAATGTGCTTTGTGTTGTCTTGTATGCTCACACATTGGGGATACGATACCTGCTTCTACAAACACTGAAGTGGGAAAAGTTTTCCCATGTAAGTTTAGTTGAGATTTAGCATGTAAATGATCCACATGCAGGTGTGTTTCAGGGGCCTACTCGTTATGCATCTCAGGAGAGGATGGTGGAAGATCACTGACAGTGCTGAATCATTGTTGTCATTTGGGGATGTGAACATGTTACTTGGCATTGGGATTGAGATGTGAAAAAACAGTATCAGTTTAAAAACAGAATAAGAGTGCCTCTGGTAGTTAATTTGTCTGTATGCTGTGGTGTCCATTGCCTTTGCAGTATTTAGCAGGCAACTGTGGTAGCCTAGTGTGCTCTCTAGTTAGTAATTTGCTAGTAATAGTGCAGGCTACTTGTTTGGCTCTTGAAAGCAATTTGCCAGGGAGGAAGGGGAAAAATTTATTTAGTGGGAAGTCCTGTGTGGGGTTTGAATTCTTGAAAGTCATCGGTGTACAACTTTTCTTTTGGTTTTTTTCTACCTTCCCTCCACCTCCATTATGAATAGAGGAATAACCTCTGTAGATATGTAAAGAAGATTGTGTTCTGGGGATTGACTACAAGATAATCAGTTATGTCCTTTTATCTCCCTTGCCTTATTTGTGGTACCTGTGCTTGTCATACAGATGTGGGCAACTGTGAGAGTAGGCAGGCTGGTGCCAAATGAGATCACCTCAGGTGCTTTGGAGCTTGTGGGGTGTCTGTTTCAGGGAGCTCCTTGTAGGGACAAGGAGTGGGAAAGGAGTGCCTAAACTACTGTGTGAATATAACCACCAAATTCCTCTGCTGCAAACAAAAATGTGTCAATGCTTTTGACTAGATAAGAACTTACCTATGTCTGAGAAAGTAATGCAGTTGGGTTACAGGAGTCTCAGCCTGCCTCCATGGTGTGTTATATGGTGGTCTTGACTACATCAGGAGAGATAATGGGATTCTGGTGACCACAGAGTAAAGGAGCTGTCTTATACAGAGGACATGGAGGCCGTGATGTTTTTAGAAGCTGTTGCATGGATGAAGTTTACAGTCTTGGATGGCAAGGTCAGCTGTATGAATGTGGCCTTTCTTCCAGCTAGACCAGCTGGGAGAGTTTTGTCCTCTAGCAATTTCTTTCTGGGGAACCAGATGTAAGAACTGAGATAGGGGGAGTGAAAGGTCTGTGAAAAAAATGGCTGGTTGGCTTTGTTAGGAATTTAATTTGGAATGTTCAGATGGACTGAATATCCCCATCTTTGAGGGCTTCTGGTTCTGCCTCAGGAGGTGGCTGGAGGCTGAAGACATATAGCACTTATGGTATTTTCCTGGCTAAAGCTTGGTGGTAACACTGATTGGGTTGCCAACATGGTCAGTGGTACTATGGTTTCAGACTTACACAGGTTCTGTGGTTACGGGTGACTTGTCTGTGGCCAGTGGATGGAGGCTGTGCTCAAGACTGAGCTGTGACTGCTGGAGTGCTTGCCTGCTGGAGTTGGTTGTGGTTTAAAGCAAGACCTTAATTTCACATTTGTTTTTTTTGTTTTCCCTGTGGTCATTTTCAAGAGCTCTGAGCTTTACCTAAAGGTATACTGAGTACGCTCCTTACTCGTTTTAGCTGTGGATTCCTGGGAGATGAATGTGATAATGGCCTAGGACCTACAGACTTTATAAGGTAGCATTAATTTTGAATTGGCAGTTGAGCCATGGTGAGCTCTGCATGAACCAAACAGCTTTGAGATCAGCAAGGTGCTTCAGTTGGGAAGTCCATTAAACTGAGTGCTTTGTCAGGATCAGACTAAACTGAACTCTGAGGGCAAGTGACCTTCAGTGCAAAATAAAGTTCAGTCTTAAATCCTGTTCAGACTTGCCTTATATTGCCAAGTGCTGACTCAGATTTGGTGCTTGAACCCTCCAGGAAGCAGCTGTATTATTGTTGATCTAGGATACACTGAATTGTGCTGATAAGATGATGGGAGACTTCTGCTGGGCTTTTATTGGCAGGATTTCGCAAGCTTGTCTAAGTGCATACTGAATGACTCCTTATGAAAGTAATACCGGGATATCTCTTTTACCCACTTTTAGGGTGATGTTTGCCAAGAGTCCAGTTCAGAGAAGCATTTTTATTTGTGTTATCTGAGGGAACCTACACTGTTCTGGGAAATCACCTTCCTCCTTCATTCATAGTACCCTTCACTTTCTGTAGAGTTTTCAGTCTCTTCTTGTTACAATGTGCCAGGAACAAAACAAAGGTACAACAGCGGTAGAGATTTATGTGCCTCATGCCCACAAATGACTGGTGATAAAATTAATACTGTAGGCTTTTGTCCTAACAGAATACAAGATTATGGCACACTTTGTTCAAGACTTGTTTCTTGAATGATCTGTACACAGTAACTTTCCAGTCTGTGTGCTGAATTCCTCTTGGAGCATATTCTTTATGTTTTTAGCAGGTGTTTTTCTCTCCAGCAATACCCAGTGAGCAATGGTATCTGATAAGGGACAGACCCTGCCATGCAGCAGGGTAGGGTTGTTTATGAACTTCCTGAAAAATTAATTGGCTGTGGTTTCCACAGCATCAAAATCTGCAGGATTTGATTTGAGACAGAGGTGCTTGACCTAATTTGCTTCCAGTGCATCTAGTTGTTTCTGCCCCATGAAACCACACAGTGGAAAAATATTGAAGATGTACAGTGATTTGTCCTTGTTTGACTTTGAGAGACGTATGCAGTGCATTTGGTTCTTCTGTATCAGTGCAAGGCTGGCAGCAGAGGACTGCTAGAAGGGCTGATTTGTAACAAAGCTATCCCAAAACAAGTGTTCTCACATTTTGGAAGACCCCCCCCTCCTTGCTACATGGGCAGAATACAGACGTTGAACTTCTTGAAGCAGAAGAAAAAGGCATTTTTATCATGCTGGTTTTGAAAGTTTATGATGGACACAGCAGAACTGCAAAATTGTCCTGCAGTACAGATTATGAGTGTGCATGGTGCAGCAGCTCCACACTGCATCTCTAGCTGTTGTTGTGGAACTCTATTGCTGGCTATTTAGTACCTCTCTCCACTCCCTGTGGCCTCTTTCCTAAAAGGAGCAGTGAGGTATGGATGGCAGGCAGTTTTTCTCTGAACAGATAGTAATAGAAAGCAAGAACTTAGCAATGTGCAGGGCTGAAATGGACAGGCTGTGCAGTGTGGAGGATGGAGAGGCAGGGACCTCTGTCTGAGCCTGGCTGCCTGACATCAGTCTTGTACTCTTAAATATTCCTGTTGCCCATGTCTGAACAGCTGCATTTTCATCTCTCATTTAAATTCTCAGATAAATTAAGATTAATAAAGAATGAAGTACCAAAAGATAGAGTAATGGCTCGTGATAAAGATCCATTCTGATAAGCAGTCATTTAATCTTGACCTTCCTGACACTTGAATTTTTATCTTTCCACCCTCTCTCTGTATTTATATTGTGTCTAACTCACTAGTCTGTACACATGTTCTCTTTTACTACATTACAGGGAAATTAGCATGATTGTCAAATTGCTTATCTTTGCACTTTTTCAGGATTACATCCTCAATGTATAATAATATACAGCTGTATATATTGTGTTGTGTGATATGGAATAGTTCAAGTTGTTTATGTACAGCTGGGACCTTGTGTGTATGGGACCAAAGAGGGACTTGAGACAGCTACATAACTGGATTGTCCCCTTACTTTTGTAATTCTTCATCTGTGAAGCTGTGAGCGGCTCACAGGAGCAATGACCTTCCTTAGCAGGATTAGTCATGATGGGGCACGCAGGACCTGGAGCAGAAGTGACAGTAGGGTGGCAGCTGGGCTGCTTTGCAAACCTTTGAGAGACCTGCTCTACAGAAGACATCTTGCAAATTGCAGACGCACCCAGGAGTAGCCAAAGGGCATGGGAAATTGCAAATCCAGACAAACTGATGTCTGACTGAGCAACAGCTGTGTGGTGCCAAACTCTCACTTAATGATAGGGAGCTGTTTGTGTGTCTAAAATGGTTTTTTAAAGTGTGCTGTAAATTGAGAGAACAGCTGCTGGCTTGGCCTTCACTGCCTTAATGTGGACTTCGAGCGAGCCAGCCAGCCTCTGCCCTGCTGTTGAACTCCTTGAGTCACTCCCATCTTGCACCAGTATTGCTGAGCAGCCCAACTAGGAACAAGCAGTGAGAGCTGGAATGATCAGTTCTGGCTCAGAATATTCCCTGGGTAGTCCTTTGGATGGGTTGGCTTTTTTGGTGAAGCCTCATCTGGACTGTATCTTTAGGAAGTCGGCATGCTGTGTTGAGAGAGAAACAAGCAGGAAGACCTCTCCACATTTCCAGGACATTCCAGGCAGGGGGAGATGGGTAAACGTAGCCTTTTTCATATGTCTGTGCTACTGCAGTGAGGGAAAGAGATGGAGGATTTTGTGTTTCTTCTTCTGGTCTGCATGGTGCTTCTTATGCCCTTGCTGTGTGTGACTGTATTTTTGCATGACAAGGTTTTGGTAGCAGGAGTGGGAGCCTACAAAGTTTGCTTCTGTGAGAAGCTGCTGGAAGACCCCCATCTCTGAGAGAGCCAATGCCAGATGGCTCCAAGATGGACTCATCACTGGCCAAGGCAAAACCCTTGGGATAACATATAAGAAGGGGAAAAAAATCCAAAACCCCTTGCAGCAGCTATTGCAGCTGGAGAAAGTAGATGCCCAAAGGAGGCTGTGATCCTTTGAGAAGCCTGTGCTGGAGTAGACTATAGACAGGATTTGTGGACCCATGGAGAAAGGAGCCCACACTAGAGTAGGTTTGTTGGCAGGACTTATGACCCCATGGAGGACCCAAGTCCATAAAAACTGTAGTCTGTGGGAGAGGCCCCTCACTGGAGCAGGGGAAAAGTGTGAGGAGTCTTTCACTTAGGAGGAAGAAGCAACAGAGGCAATCTATGATGAAATGACTGCAGACCCCATTCCTGACCTTCTGTGCTACTGGAGAGGGAGGAGGTAGACAAAATTAGGAGAAAAAATATCAGGAGTGAAGTTGAGCCCGGGAAGTACAGGGTAGGGCAGAGATGTTTTAAGATGTGGGTTTATTTCTCATTATCCTTCTCTAATTTGATTGGTAAAAAAATGAAACTAATTTTCCAAACTGCTGTGTTGCCCATGACAGCAACTGGTGAGTGATCTCTCCCTGCTCTTATCTCAATGAGCCTTTCATTGTATTTTCCCTCCTCTGTCCCCTTGAAGAAGGAAGTGATAGAGTGGCTTTGGTGGGCATGTAGCATCCAGCTAGGGTTAACCCACCACAATTTTATAGGCAGAACTGCTGGATGGAGTTGAATGTGCTGAAGCAGAGGGTGCTTGGTGGCAGGTTTCCAAACCAGGGAGTCAGCAGCAAGCACCAGGCCTACTTACACTCGTTGCATAATCAGATGAGTTTTCAGCTCCCTGTGTGTTTCTCTAAATCTTCCTTTTGAACAGCCTCCTTCTTTGTCTGAGAGATTTTCATGTTCTTATTTCAGACAGTGATGCATGCACTAGATTTAGAAAATTCTCATATCCATATGACTCTGGTATATCGAAGTGGCTAAATTTAGAAAATCTAACAAAAAAGAGCTTCCCCTTCCTGTGATCTGACATAATGTTTCTTGGTTGCTGTTATTTTTACTATGGAACAGCTTAAATCTATTTTGGTTGGGCACTAAGTGATGGCTACAGTGTGAAAGAAGAAATTTGTTTCTGTGAAGTCAGGCGGCGGTGCTGCAGCTTCAGGGCTCTGAGGGCAGCCTGCTCATGCTGAGCATGTGCCAGTGCTGTGGTGGGGGCCCCTTACAGCCCTGCTCAGCTCTCTTGAGCCCTGACTGCTTAGTAGAGGGTCTCTGATGCTCAGGGCTTTGATGGTTCTGAACTTCTTCAACACCTTGTAGTTGTAGTGAGTGGCAGTGGTGATGGATTTTTACACACATACACACACCACTACTTCGCTTATCCTCCAAATTCAAGAAGGACACTATAGGAAAGATGTTTGACTGGCAGCAAAGTAGAAGACACAATGGGAGTTTATGTGGGAACTAGTCATGCCTCTGGTTTCACAGAGGTCTCTTTAATACATGGATCTTTCACTGTACACTGTTAGGACCAGGACTGAGCCATCCCTGTCTGGAAAAAGCACTGGTGGAATCATGTCCTGCTGAGCACCTTTAGCTCTTGGTGTCAGGAATATGTAATTCAAGCTTTCAAACTTTTTTACTCATTTTGCTTTGGAGTTTTTGTTTGTTTGGGTTGTTTGAGTGGTTTTTAAGCCATCTCCTTTGGTAAAGCTTTCTCTGTGGAGGTTCAAGCTCATATTTTATTATAGCTAACTTCTGTGCTTCAACAGCCTTCTGACTTGTTTCTGAACATCCCACGCCTGCTTTCATATTGAGATGGAGTGAAGGAAGACAACTGGAATGTTGGGAAGAGATGCCTTTTTTTGCTGACCTCAATATCCCAGAAATCTGCTGAGCAAGAATTAGTTTCTTACTTTATCATAATATTAAGCTTCTGGTGGACAATTGTGTAGAAATGTTCAGTGAGAGAAAATGGAGGCAATGTCAGCCTCACTCTGGAACTTTGGTCATCTCCAAGTGCTTTTGTTCAGGTTCATGATGGTGCCAGAGGGCTGTGTAGGGAGTGAAATGCCCATGTGCTTTGTCCTCACTAGAAGGTCCAGCTGGATCTGCATACCTGAACCTGTACTGTCAGGAGTTTTGGGCAGGGAATCTTGCTCATGCTGTCATGTGAAGGATCATGCTGTGATCCAGCATTGGTGACATTTTCATGCCAGCTTGAGTAAGCGAGAAGTTTGTAGTTCAGAGGAGTATGTGTGTTGCCAGAGGGAGCCCTGGGAGCCCTACAGGCTCTGAGGTGATCATTATTGGATTTTGGCAAGATCTAACTGATGCTTGCATAGGCAAATAATTCAGCTCAGCAAGTGGCTGCTGTGGTCAGCTTGGAGCCTTCCTAGGGTGAGGTGCTGAAATAAACAATCAAGAGCTGAGTCTTGTGTGCTGTCTTTTCTTAAGCCATGTGTTTGTGCCTCAAAGGCTCAGCCAAACTAAAGACTTCCTTGGATGAAAGAAAAGTTTGGGAACCTTCCCCTGGGATCAGAAAAAAAACCCAAACCTTTCTCTGTGTCTTTTGTAATGGAAAGCTACCACAACCTTTTAAAGCTGTCTGTTAGTTTTAACTTGTTCTTTGTCCTTCTTTGAAATAAATCACATCTTACTTCTCTGACAAAAGAGTGTTTAGCGTGTTATGTACATACACATGTACATTTTTGAGTACCTACAGTGAAGTTTAACACAATGTTAAGGAAATGTTGCCAGATATTACAAGATAATGTACAGTTTAGTGATTCAGACAGAGATCTGATTAAAAAAAAAGAAAAAAAGTTAAATAAAGAAACCTCCCCCAACCAACCAGGGGGTTAAGAGGGTGTGATGAGAGGAGATGCTTACTGCATGGCTGCTCCTGCCCCTGGGCACCAGGGTGGATGCTGGAAGCCTGGTCCTTGTAGTGAGGTTGGCAGCTGGAAGGCAGTTCTTGAGCAGCCTCTGGTTTATTGCCAATATGGGATCACAAGTTGTCATGTTTTATGGCAGACCCATGCCCACACTTCAGGTCAGAGTTTATTACTTTTAGCTGTGCTTCCTGAAGCATTTAGCATCAGTATTTCCCTGAAACAGCATCTTTGGTTGAAAGCCGTGTTGCAAAACAGCCTCTGCTTGCAGCTGCTGGATCATACAAGTTTTATGCATGATACTGCTTCTCTGGCATGTACCAAGTGCACCTGATCCCATCTGAAATGCAGGTGAGTGTTGGAACTGAGACCTGCCCACAAAAGTTATGGTTCTGCTGGAGACAGTGTTTTTACCCCTTGCTCTGTGCTGCTTTCTCAGTTGCATAATGTAGCGTGATGCGGATAATCCAGTCATCATTACAAAAGGATTTAAAACCCCTTTTTAATCGGAAGTCATTTTTTATAAAGCTTTGCCTTGCTTGGAGAACTGTTCTCATGGCTTGAGCATTTAAGAACAAAATTCGGGAGACTGAGGGAGGTAAGGGGAACCAGCTCAGGAAGGAGGGAGATAGGTACTTCTGTCTAGCTCCCAGGCGGTTGCTGGTAAAGTCCAGAACTGTGGGACAGATTTCCACCAGCACCAAGCATGTAAAATCCTTACATGCACAGACAGAAACAGCTCGAAGGTCTGTGCTTCCTCAGAATTTTTCACTCACAGAGCAAACTTGTGGTGGTGGAGAGAAGGAAAGGCTCAATCTAGTCCAATCTGGTTTCTACCTTCTCTTTTAACCCTCTGTGTCCAAAACACTGGTAGTACTCCAGGCTCTCCTCCATCTCAGAACAAACTGTGGTCCTGGACAAAGTGCAGCATTTACTTCTCTTGTAATGGCAATGGCAATAGCATACAGTGTATGTGATTGACCTTATTTCTTTGGCTATTGCTTTGCCATTGCATTGTGGAAAGTGCACTGACTAAAACAGCGTATGAACTCTTAAGTAACTCTGAAATGTATCCTCCAGTATGCCAGCATTTTTTCCGCTTTTCTGGCAGTAGCCACCTCTTGAGCTGCTTCCACCTTCCCTCACAGCAAGCCTGATTGGTGACCTGAGCTCTGACACTTGGTGTTTGAGAGAAGGCATCCTGCCACTTCCTGTTCTTTTTCAATCCCAGTAGTCCTCACTCTTGGGATACATCCAGTGTATGCTTAAGATGTCTCTGAGTCTCCTCTTTGATCAGTGTAAGTTCATGACTAGGAAGTTTTAAGGTGGTTTCTCCAGATCCCATCCAGAGGAGAGCCAGTAAGCTTGCAGTTCAGGTGAGTTGATAAAAATCTGAAGGAGGGAGGGGTTCAGGGCTGTGTTACAATGACACTGGTGTGTAAGTACCCCAGAGTTATCCACTTGAGGGAAACCTAGAAGTAATACTGGTTTACAGCACAAATAGGGGTCCAGGAGAGAGCTCAACTCTAGGACAGAATTCCCTATGAGAGAAAGGTTGCAGGGGAGGAGAGGAAATGGTGGAGCAGTTGCATGTTCTGGCAGTGCTGCTGCCTCTCTGGGAGGCTGATGAGTTCTTTCTGGGCCCCAGAGCTCCTTCCTGTTTCAGTAACAAACATGACTACCATAGAAGCCATTTTTAAACAGCAAAGATGGATGCTGCAATTGACTTTTGAGCACTGAGAACCCAGACCAGATGGCATTTAGCAGGGAATGAACTCTGTACGAGTTAAGTAGCAATGCTATTGTTGTATCCGCATGACTTCTCACTGAGAGGCATTCCAATGGTAGAATAAAAAGCAATAAGCATTGGTCTCAGCAGAGATAATAAAACCATCTACAAAGCTCATAAATAAGCACTTTTAATTGGGAAAAAGGTATTTGTAAGAAAAAGCTAGCTATTGCATTGATTTACAGCAATTAGTTGTCTGTCATCTGTTTGGATATTTATGGAATGAGGGGGTTCAGAAAGAGTGGTTAAATTATTGGAAATGTTGAGGAGTCACAAATCAACACAAAAAGAAAAGTTAAAAGATTAGTTCTCATCCTGGAAAAGGATGTCTCATGTCTGGAAAAGGGAGCAAGTAAAAGCTTTTAATAGTAAAAGGACAAGATGGAGCTTTAGTCTATCATTGAGCAAGAGAAAGCCAGCAGGCCATTCAAACTTTGAAGACAGAAATTTTGGTAATAGCAAAAGATACTTTAAGCCAAACAAATAGAGCAGATTCGAAACAAAAATCAGGTTTCCACTTCTGTTGGCATAGGGAGACTCAGGCTCTGTGAAATGCTGCTTGGACACTTCCATGGGCACCAGCAATGCTTTTATAGAGGCCTTGGCCTCTCTGCATGTGACCGAGAGGGGAATTGCCCACTGGTCTCAGTGCTCTGCTCCTTCTGATTTTAGCCATGTAGCTTGATGCAAATCTACATCACACTATGTTTCATGAGGAACAAACACTTGACTAAGGATGTACTTAACAAACTAGAGTTTAAATGAAACAAATATATGCAAAGAAGGAAGTTATATCTGATGTCCTTGTAATTAAGGAAACTTCTCTGATCCTGCAGCTTCCTGGTCAGTTAAAGCCATACCTGTGGGCAGCATGTAGTGTGGGGTTAGTTATTATTCTATGCAGGTGAATAGCTTTGAAGGAAAAATGCCAAGGAGGCATTTTGTTCCAATTAAGCATGAGCCTAGAATAAATTTTGTGATGTACATGCATAGACCAAGTTCCCCAGTAAAGTGACTTCAATATAAGTCATGCTGATAGATTAGAACAGGGATGAGTTCAAGTTGGTTCAATAACCAGGTAAAACATTTGATTTAACATTTGAATATGAGCAGGATCTTTGGTGTAAAGACATCTCTCCTTAGACCAGTCAGTGCTGAAGTGTAAAAAAAAGAAATGTTCCTATGTCTAAGTGGGCTCTGTGGTTGTCCTAATGAACAGCGGGTGTTTTATGGTGACCAGAATAGCTTTACAGAGGAATATTGCGCATGCATCTCACCTTAAGTGATCTGGAGAGAGAATCCTTAGCACCACAGGTTTGAAAATACAGCTCCTTCTAGTTCAATTGCAAAACACACTGAAACTTTGGAATGGCTCTAAGGCAACTGCAACTCATGGAGTCAGGTTACTTTTACCCAGAAAGGAGTTCACTTAATCTCACAGAAAACTGTTGGGCAGAAAACGTAGATGCAATTCTTGCATGTGTGTTTTGGTTTGTTCTCATTTTTCTTGGCCAGCCAACAGCAACTAAATTAAAAAAAGAAAGGACGCTGTGGCAGAGTGTAAAAGGGAAAACTTCAGATTTTTCATTTCCCAGCTGGAAACCTGTCAACTTCTAGAAGAGGAGCTTCATAGCCAGAATCCTACTTTCAGCCATGGCATGCATGGACATCTTGTGAGGAAGGCGTAAGCCAACAGGGGAAAAAATTGTCCCAAGTGCTTTCCTAGCCTTAGTCTGTCATCAGCAGATGACATCAGCACATGGATTTGTCTCTTTAGTAATGCTTAAGGACACTTTGCCAGTTAATTGTCTGGTCTTCTTGTGAACCCTTGTGTTGCAGCAGTCTGCATCAGGTGCTTCCTTTTGTTTTTTCTCAAGTGCACCATGTAGTATCTGCACTGAGTCTTTCTAGTTCTTGTGTTGGAGCAAGGAGAAAACAATCAGCCAGTTCTGGATGCGATATTTGTAGCTAGACTATTGTGAGGAAAAATGTCTTGCAGACTTGACTGATTCTCTGAATTTAGCAAAAGGACCGGCGGAATCTTGGCTCTGTCCCATCAGTTGCAGAAGGCTGGAAGTCAGTGGGACTGAGTCTTGTACGGCCTGCTCTGGAGGCTGGCTTTTTATATGGCCACCTATTAATGTGTTGTGACCTAAACACAGAGAGACAGAGGTAGCAGGATGGTAACCAGTCCTGGCATTCCCTGTAGACTTCAGTGGACCGTGCCTGTTACCTGTTTATCATAATACTGGCTTTGAGAACTCCTGTAAACTGCTTTTTTTCCATTTAGTTGGACCTGCAGTGTACTGATCATCTGCACCAAAAATGGGTCAGCATCTCCTTTGTGATGGAGGAGTAATAGCTTTGAAATGGCTGTTTGGAAAGATGGGCTGAGACTGGTGGGAATTGTTGTTGTCTGGACTGTCTGCAGCCAGTGGTGTCGTGTTCAGGTGGATGTTCTGTATGCAGTTGTCTCTCACTGTTACTGGGTGAGAACAGACAGGTTGGGGCTGACTGCAGCTTTCTCTCCAGCTGGTGCCTTGCCTTGGCAAACTGAAAAAGTGCTTATGGCAGATATGGCTGAAGGGGTGGAATTAAAAATAACCAAAAGGTAGATTCTGGGCTTGGTTACTCAGTGACAGGCCTGTTTCTATTCTGGGATGAGGATAATTCGCACTGAGCTCATTACACCGTGACTCTCCCTTAAAATGCCTTGACAGTCAATTTCGTTACAGCTAATAAGGTCCTAAAATGTTAATGAAGCAAATCAATTTTTCATGGCTTTGTATTGCGGTTGTCAGAAAGTGCTGTGTTGCAGCCTGCCAATTCAAAAAGCTTTTCAGATATTAGAAGGACAGCAAAACATTCAGCAATTTGAAGGATGTTTTATTTTCTCAATCTTTCCCCAGTGCTTCCTCTTTTTCCAAGACTTTATGCTGTGCTGTTTGCTTGTCCCCTTTGGTCACGTCCTTTCTCCATTGTCTGCTCTGGTCACTAAGAGAAGAACTGGCTTGTTCCCACCTTCCCTACTGCACAGGGAGAAGAAAGATGGAGTGTCCGACAGAATATGTAAAGATGAAGCTGGACAAGGGAGGCTACTCATGCTGAGATACTATTTGAAATATATTGAGTTTGATGGAACAGAGTGAAGAAATGGCATCTTGTTCATCCTCTTTCCTCATCTTTTTGGAAGGAGCAGTACTGTCAAAAGTCAGAGCCCTCTCTCACGGCAATTTGCTGAGATGCCAGTGTTACCTGGCATGCATGCTCCCTGCACTCAGTATCTCATGGACTGCCAAAGATGGAGAGAAGAGGTTGCATTCTTTGTACAGCCACACTGATGGTCGATCACTTACGCCCACTGGATTAGGAATACGTTAGATGGCAACAATGTTTTATTTCTTAGAACTGCTTATTTTGTACTGCCAGCGGGAGACAGAAGGCTCAAACTTTCACAACTGCTCCTGGAGTTATTTTTATGGAGTTTTTTTGATCATTTACTGCTTTCTGCATTTGTATTTGTGAGTCTGCAGGTGGAAAGTGCTAAATTGTGTGGTTTGGGGAATGTAAGGGGTTTTTAAAATTTGCTTTTAATTTAATTCTATTTCTAACGATAGTTAATTTCTAGGTGCTTGAGAAAAATATAATTAACTAATGTTTTGGGAAAACATAGAGCTTTCCAGGTTTTGTACTTGGAAGCCTTGTACTGCCTCACTGGTAAGGGATGATCTCAACTCATGAGGGGAAAACTGGTGTATGAATCGTAATTTGGTATTTTGGATTTGGATAATTAACCCCCTTTAGCTGTTTAGTCAAACATCCAGAACACTTTCCACTCAAGTTCTCCACCCAGAGGTGTGCTTGGTCCAGTGCCAAGGGCTTCCCCAGAGTTCTGCAAATGCTCAGGTGTGTCAATGTCCTCTTCTGCTATGACAGTGATGCATTAAGAGCTAGCTGACCCTATAATGACTTGGGGAAGAGGGAGATTATTTAACCTTCTTAAGCCTTTCAGACCATAGCTGGTGTGACTCTCCCATTCCCCGAGTGGCAGAAAATAGAGCAGGTGATTGCCAGGTGCAGCATCTGTCTGCCTGTGTCTCCTGGACAGGCCTTGCAGAGCACCTTAGCCTTTGGCACAGCCCTGGGCTTCCTGCCAGAGTAATTAGCCTGGTAGCTCCTTAGGTAGGAGGTAAAGTTCAGGGTGATCTCAGCTGCTGGGGGAAAAGCTGCCTAGGCTTGAGCTAAGCAGAGCCTAGCTTCTGCAGCACCCCCAGGGCTCCTGGCCTGGAGAACTGCAGCTCTGAGTTCTGAAGCTTGACCTGTCAACTCCAAGCTGAAAAGCACTGCTGTCTCTTTCCAGGGGTTGTTTTGGGTTTCCTTCACCTCACATGACTTAAGAGCCTTGAGAAAACAATTTCCTGTGCAGCCATCTGGGAGAAGTATGCAAGGTAAGCCATATATAGGTCCACAGTCAGAGCTGTGAGGCCTAGAGATGAGGTGCTGGCTCAAGAGACAGCTGATGCTGTGAATGCAGGAGCTGGAAAGTTGTCCAGTGCTTTGATCAGTGAGCATGCCCAAGCATGTGCCTGGCCCTTTAGCAGTTGTGATGCTCTAGATTGGATCTGGGCAGCCACAGGAGACTGCTCTGTGCTGGAGGAAGCTGTTGGTGTTTTTGGTCTTGAACCCTTCAAAGGAGAAATCAGTTCCTATTGCATATTTTGTAAAGCTCTGACTCTTGCTCTCTTGTTGCCTTCTGATTTGA
>VWYI01001447.1:94374-112884 GCA_013399455.1 Anthoscopus minutus | reverse complement strand
ATACATTAATAAATAAATGTTACATAAATACTTATAAATCTGCATTTATAACAAAGATTTAGAGAAAATACGTGGAGCTATTTTACCCTCATAGAAGTTTAATAAAGAAAGGAAAATCTTGATTGAACCTTCACCACAGTTATCCAAATTCACAGCAGAACTTGACATGAATCCCTTAAAAGCCTTGGCCATAAATCTTCTTAAGCTTTGTGATACAGTAAGTTTCAGGAAATAAAATAACCCCTCTTTTCTTAAAAGTTGTTCTTCTCCCATTTAGTTACTTCTACATCTAGATCTTCTCCTAATGTGGTGTAGTCATGTTTCTTTTTTCTATTTTTAATTGCAGAGACCTATGTTGTTTGTATGTTTCTGGTATAAAGGTGATGAAGTAATTTTTTCATTGAGAGCATCTCAAAGGGTAACTCAAGGATTCTTAGGGGCAGCAAGGAGACAAAGTAGGTCCTATGGAGAAACTAATTCCTTGCTTTTATTGCAGCAGTCCTTGGTATCAGTCCCCCAGGAAGCCGACTTTGTGTTGGGTATTTGGGAAGGTGTGAGGGGAGAGGGGTTTACGTGAGAGATGTTTTAAAGGCTTGAGCAGGATCTGCTGGGCAGTGATGTTTGCTAACTGGAACAAGAGGGGAAAATCAGGCGCTCTTGCTGCTTCCAGAAGTGGACGCTTCCAAGCCTAAACTGCTGTGGATTTTGATACCAATTATTTTCAAAAGGGAATAGAGTTCTGTTTTCCAAGGTCAGTGCTTTTGACTTGTTCTAATGTATTCAGTGCTACGCCAGCCACAGGCACTGTGCTTTGGTCTGCTTCCTTGTTTATCCCTCAGGGTTGCTCTTGAGGAGGTGGGGTTGAAGTATCAGGACAGAAGAGAAGATGATACAATCGCACCTTTAGGATTTTGAGGAGTGGGAGGAGAAATAAAAAAAGTTTTCCTGTAGTCCAAACTTCCTGATCAAATAGGCTTAGTTATTTTTAAATAAGTTTGGGGGGAAAAAGGTGTTAAAACAGGTAATCATATTGGAATCTTTCTTGATTTAAGTTACCAATGATGTATGAGAGCTGGTTCAGTCATTTGCTGTGCATTCTCAGGAAGCTTAAACAAATTTGCATTAGCTAGTTGTCTGGGGAAATCCTTTCAGTATCAAAAAGGAAAAAATTCACTTCTCTAAGTACTGACTTCAGACAACTGAGCTGACAAAAATGTCAGTTTTGATTTTTGAGTATGCAGAAACTTACTAGTATTAAACAATTCTGGTGTTTTGTATGTCTGAATCTGTAAATCAAAATAGGAGGTAAAATGGAAACCTGTCAACTACAGGGCTGACATTTTGTTAAATTGCTGATAAAATCACTTATTTTTTTCAAATTGTGCTTCTTACTCTTTTTTACCCATGTGAGTTAAAGCAGGAGGTATTTTATCTGTTCAGATTTGAGTTACTAAAGAAAGGTAACTTTAGTGGGTGTAGAAAAGTGTTTCTAATACCACCTACATTTGTATGGAACTCTTTAATATTGATTCCAGTCAAGAGTAATACTGCATTGAAAGAATAATCTGAGCTATATTTTTCTTTCATAGAAAATACTGTATATATGCTCTCTATAGAGATCTGAATATAGCCACAGGATGCTTTATTCCTTCAGTGTTGCAGAATTTGCTTATGGCTAGCTTCTCTTGGGATGCTAGGACCATTAATGAGAATTAGTATTAGATGGGAGCAGGCCTACTAAGAACTGTGTAGTTCATAAACAAAAATAAATAAACAGCAACAGCAGTTTTAAAAAATGGTGTTCCTTCTCTTGGTTAAGTCAGAAAGATGAGGTAAGCATTCATCAATTAATGAAGAATATTCCACTGAAATTGCTCACGCAAAGCAACGTAACAGTGCACTGACATGAAAAGGGCAGATAGCTGTGTCTGGAAGGAAAGGTGTTTATGCACATGGAATTTGGAGGACTTGTTTATATGTGAAATGTTGCTTTTTAGCTGATAAGATTGTGAATAAGCAGGGACTGTATGTGTTACATCTGTTCACTGTCAGATTTAACAAAAAGCAATTATCTACCATAGTAACAATGACAGAATTCAGAATGTATTCTGACAGACAGAGAAAAATACCTAAAAATAATGCTAAACGTGTGTCTTCAGACCTCAGTGGTTTTCTTGATTTTAAAGAAACACCAAACAATGCAAACAACAAAACCAAAGCAATTTGGAATCATGGCTGAAAGTTCACCTTTGCCCTTTGCTGTAATACAGCTTTTTCCAAAACCTGGTTTTGTATTAGAAGGCATAGGTCTTTATGGTATTTTCAGCTGAGATCTAAATGTTTAGCTTAAGCTAAACTTTAAAGAACTAGATGAATATAGAGTCTGGGTTGATTATGTATTATTTCAAAGGAAGGAAGTCTTGAATTTACAATCTCTTCTATGTATCTTTCTTTGCTCTTGGAGAGGAAAACCTTGCAACTTTCATGGATGTGAGTGCAGAAGTGAAAATGCAGCCAAATAATTGCAGTAGGAAAAACGAAATTCTAAGTCAATGCTGTTTGGTGGCGGTGAATCTCCTAGACAGAAGTTCAAATCCTAAAAAATTATGGAGATACTGGTGATCTGAAGTTAGATTTGTTAGTTTTAAAAGTAATATGCTTCTTGCCAATGCATACCCCAAAATCACAGGGTTTTTTATACTTGAAAGGCTTCAGGTTTCAAAACCAAACTTGCCTATTTTTAGCAGAAACTGTTGAGAAATGTACTACAGCTGCAATGAATGTTTCTGCTACATGCATCCAGGTGGGTTTTATGGTGTGTTCACCATCTTTTTTCACTGGTATCTTGGATTCTTTTCCACCTTACACAGTACACAGTACATTTCCTAAGAAACGGTTTTCTAAGAAATGGTTTTTATTAAAATTGAACCCAAAAGCTTCAAACATGTAACACACAGAGAATTAACTCCTGCTTTTCTTGTGTTCCCCAGTTGTCAGTTTTGGAACAATTTCTTGAAATTAGACTTGGAATTATCTTCTCTGCGGTGTTCTGATAGATATCCTCATGGTGCAGGATGCTTCTCAGAAAGCTAGTCTGGAATTCTCCAGCAATTGGAATACTTGATGGCCATAATAATCTAAATATCAGGTCTACTTCTTTTTTTCAGCTGTTGGTTTATTACAGTAGTTGCCCTGGGTCTCTGTCTTTCTCCTGGATGATATTTTGACTTATGTTGCACTTCTGTTCTGTGGTATTTTCAGTGTGCTGTCTCTCCAGCTGAATTTGGGATGCACAGTGGCACTAGTTATTGGAGTTTGGTTCTGCATTTCACTGCAGTTCTGGTCTGTCATGTTTGGCCTTCCCTTAAACACAAACCTCTGCAGCTAAGTGTGTGCTGAACTCTCTTAACCTCCTTTTCCCTTGGCTTACCTCAGATCTTGCCACTTGCTGGTGGTTAAGCCCATGTGCCTTTGTAGGAGTGGAAATTTGCAGTGACATTAGGTAGGGCTTGTGGTACTTAAGCTCCTGAGGAATGGGCAGTGAGAGGGAAGAGGAGCAAACATAGTCTTTGTGGTAAGAAAATTATGCAAATAGCAGAAAAATGATACAGGTAGAGATGGACTGTTAGAGATTTTTAGCTTGTGTGAAATAACATAATGTAAAAACAGGAGATGGAGATTTGGGAGCGACTGGTAATGTTTGGAAGAATTCCTGTCGCAATACATTTCTGTGTATTCTTCTACAAATTGACTCTTCAAATGCTAATCTGGGAAGTAGCTTGATCATGGATTGATTTTTTTGTTTTTTAAACTGATTAAACTAGCTGCTTCAGCATGTGCTTCATTCCTAAACATTGGGATTATCCCACTGGCATAACTGGGAGTGAACACAATGTTTGAGATCAGATCACCCTACAGTGCTTGCTGGTTTAGAACAGCAGTGGCCCAGGAGATGCAGCATTACTGGTGTGCTGCTGAGCCCTGTCCTTCCAAATCTGAAGCTGAGCTTTATTTGCAAATTCCTAAAGGGAAGGCAGTGATGCCCATCGTGGCTGGTTCCTATGGTATTGAATCAAACTCAGCATTGGTGTGCTCTAAAAATACCTCCATATGTATCTCTATATAACATCTTTCATGCAATCTCTCTGTGTAAAGTTTTTTTTCTAAAAACTGTTCAGAGGAAATAAGTCTTTCAACAATTTGAAGAGAACATAAATGACAGGTTCTTTCCTATGCTTGGCTGAATCACATACAATGTGCTTAATTAACAGGTGCACAGTGACAAGCTGCACTCAGCAGGCAGTGCTGGGTTGTGTTCAGAGTCCTGGACATGGAGTTTCTTCTATAGCATGGGATTTGAAAGGATCAGTGAGATACTGAGCATCGCTGTGCCTCTTTCATCCTCTTGTGAATTTCTGCCCCTGTATAAGCACCATTTTTTAACTTTGCAAGGGTTTTTTTTTAAGGAGCAGTGCAGATCTCATACCTATTCCTCCTTGTTCTGTCAATACAGCCGAAGTATTCAGCTGGAGCTGGAGTGTCTGTATTAGAGCTTCCTTGTTTGAGTCAAAAATGAGATCCAGCCTAGCTCTTGCCTTTTAATCTGTTGTGGGGCTGGGCTGGTGTTTGGTGACGCACTGGGCTAAGCTGACTGCAGCGAGTTAATAGAGAAGGCAAAAGGTGTCAAGCCCCTGCAGAATGGCTCAAGTACTTGCAATGCCTGACCTGTATCCTGGATGGTGAAAAAAAGATGATAAAGCTGCCTCACAGGAAATTGCAGAAATTTTTCCTTAAAAAGGTAATGTGCTTTTTTTTTTTGTCTGCTTGCTTTAGTTAGGTTAGTGACAAAGTTTGATAATTGCATTGTTTTTGTGCTGTCAGCCTTGTGATTTCTTTGTACTGAGATGCCTCAAACTGCTCTCACAATGTAATGTTATTCTTGGCTTGGGGTCTGTAACACAATTAATATCCATCAAAAGCAGACTTAAACAGCATACTAGAGGGATTAGTTTGATTACAGACACAGTTTATAGTATTTCTGTTGTATTATTCTGGCTTTTAGCAGTGCGCCTTGACTCAGTGGCACTGTATAGGATGAATCTGCAAGCAATTTAATGTTAAGTTTTTTGCAGTGTACAAGAAAGAATCGTACTTATTCATTGGTTTTCATTTAAAAAAGAGTTGGTATTAGAAGATACATGTACATGTTGTGTATAGGCTGTATATTTGGACTCTGTTTTCAAACTTATTCACAGAAATCACTAGAGATTTGGATACATCTAACAGAAAACTGTATACTTTCAGGTAGAGCTCTTTCTAAAATTGAGTTTAAACTGGGTTTAAAACTATCCCTAGATCATATATTTCTGTAAAGCTCTTTACCTAGCTAGGTATTGAATGCTGTGGTAATCAGCTATCTGAAATACCATTCTTTAAATTTAATGTCTGCATTATCTGGATCCTGTGTTTGTAACATATAAGGATTTATCCCATAGGTTGTGAAAGCATACTGGATTTTTTCCCTCCCCCTCCTTCTCATCCTGGCTACTCATGCTCAGGGTTCATTAGTGATTGGTTAGAAGTGCAGTCTCTTTACTCTGTATAGGATCTCAATTTTCATGCAAGGCATTTGTAGTTGTAGTCAATTGCAATTTTTTTATTTTCAGCATGCTGTATAATTTAACATCTATACACTTTCATACTGATATCTGCAATATGGTTCTTTAAATTCTTAAACCAAGTCGAAATACTCGACTTGGTTGTATACTAATTAAACAGTTTTAAAAGGGCACAGGGGAAGAGTAGCTGCATTTCAAGGCAAGTTAGATCTGGCACACGGTTCACTGATTTTTGGCGCATTCACAGATGCAGATGGTTGGTTGTACCTTTTTCTCTGGAGTAAATTTTCATTATTTAAATGCTGATATCACTGTTGGGCTGTTGAACTGTCCTTTTGGGGTTTCTTATGTTGATTGAGAGGAATTTTGCCATCTGCTAGTTTATATATGCCCTAATGCTATCAGATCTGATCAAATGGTTGTAATTTCACTGGGAAATATTAACAGTGGGTTTTTTGCTATACGCTTGAGTATAGGACTGGAAGAATCCGGTCAATTAAAGTGGATTAAAGTGCAAGAGAGAGGACTTATCCTGGATTTGCTTTAATGTAGTTGTTAGAAATTTATTTAACTGAGCTATTAGTCTGAAGTGACAAAGTGGAGGTGGGTACAACCAAGATGGTGATGAGTGCAAGTTAACATGAAATTAGCAGTAGGTTATTGATAGTCTCGTAGCAACTTGTTAGCACCAGGTGTCTGGTGTCACACAGCAGAAATCATGTCTCATTCACATACTCATCTGTGTTGATGGTTCTTGGTATTTCTCTGGTGGTGGATGGAGTATTTTAAATAAACTGGTTTTATTTGTGATAATGTGAAAAAGAAAATTGTGGAAAACATCTGTAACCCTTCCAAGAATTATGTACAGGTTCACTTTGGAGAGGCCTTTTTCTATATGCTAAGAAAGTGAGGCACCAGAGAACAAGTGGCCAGATCTGCCCTAAATTATGCATGCATACTTCGTGCTCAAGTGAGTGCATGAACTTATTATGACTGCGTCAAGTTTCTGTCTTATGCTGTTGTTTGAATCACAGGAATTAATAACCTATGTCATCCTAGATTGCCTGAATATATACCATAGCTAGTTAGTATAAAGAATTTTGTTTCCCTTACCCTTTAATGAGGTTGTGGGGTTGTGGTTAAAAAAAGTAATCTCCAATAACTGGAAAGTGAATTAGGTGAACTAAGTCTTTGTATGGTGACTAGGAAGAATTTATGGATTTTTTTGAGGGGTGTTGCTGTGATAAATATGGATTTCAGCTAATGGTATCCTTATTTAATATGGCCACTCTCACTGCCATATTTTTTTTGAAACCAATTTTGAGAAGGACCCATAGCTCCCTTCTTGCTTTTTGAGTATAACATCTACCTGATGGCTAGACTACATGAATATTGGCTAGACATTGGTGCAATTAAGTAGCTAAAAGAAAATGCTTTCAATTTTATGTATGAAAAAATGCCCCAAATTGAAAAGTTTCTTAATATAAATGGATCGGATCTAAGCACAGTCCTGTATTTTCTGGGAAAAAAGTATCTACTGCAGAATGAAATTGAATTTGGTTATTGCAGTGAACATCTTCAGAGCTTACTCTTCAGTATTATATACTGAAGCAGCAATCAAACAGCTTATCAGATATTAGTCAGCTTGCTCTTTGTGTAGTGACTCTTAGACAAATAAATGATTCCTCCTGAATACATGAGGGGTGTTTTCAGAGTTGGGTCTTCGATGGCTGTGTTGAAAATATGACTTTGCCCTGAAGAGTGACTAAAAAAGGACATATTTTGAGCTCCCAAAATCACACGGTGGTTCCTAAGAGAATTTTTTTCAGGACCAGAAAAAATTACGTGTTAAGAAAAAATATAGCAACTTCATTGCCTACTGAACCTTGAAAGAACAGTTGTCCTTCCAATGGAAGGGCAGCTGCTTAATATGTGAGAGTAAGTTCTAAATTACATTTCCATGTAAACTTATCTGTGCTGCTCAGTTTCCTCTGAAAGCTCTGTCTGAAACAATCATGTAAAGACGGAAAGGTGTACCCCTGTAGTGCTTTAACATTAAATTAGTATTCTTTGCAAAATTGGTATGCATAGAAAATACAGTATCACCTAAACTATTTGATTTAAGAAATTGGTCTGAAAACAGTTGCTTGTAATGAACTATAATTCAGTAACTGAGTCAGCATGAAAATAAAAAGCTAGTGAAAAACATTTTGAATAGCATTCTGAGAGAGAAAAACAGATTCTATTAAAAATAGGTAATTTAGAGTTTCACAGTTTAAGAACAAGGTATAATGTCACCTAATAAGTGAGAAGCACTTAAGGAAAACAAATCAGGACTTCAGCTGATGCATTCTTTTACAGTGATCTGGTGTTGTAAGTGCCGATTGCATGATTTGTGGAAATGAATATGTTCTTCATAGCATTGAAATGGAGGATCTTTAATGTTTTTTCAGCTTGTGAAAAACAATTTGGTAATGACTGCAGTATTGGCAGAATATTGCTGTCTTGTAGTCTGTGATAAATGCCTCTGCCTTTTCCCCACTGCCACCAATAGAAGTTTCTGTCCTTAAGGAATATATGACTGAGTCACTGATGCAAAGGAAAGCAGAATGAAAAGATACCTAGCACCAAAAGAATCTGACAGCACAGACCTGTTAAATGTCTTTCTGCACATTCGCACATGGGAGAATCATACACATGGGCAAGGTATTTGTGATTTTCGTTTCTGGTATTTGTTTGTATTTTAGGTAAAAACAAAGTATTTCATACATGCCTATAAAATTAGCTGCTTGTCATATGCATGCTTATCTGTTGTGTTTTCAAGGACAGAGTCAGCCTGAGGGAACCGCTCCATCTTGGTGATGATGCCTGTCCAGCTTAGGTGGAGGGCTTGAACCCTTCATAGTGGAAAGGCTTTCAAGGACTCTCCACCATCCTGCACCTGTAATATTCAGTGTCACAATTCCTGTCCTCACTGATGACATTGTTCAGCACAGGGTAAACTCTTGGGAATGTTGGGAATTCTAGTGGTGTTTAACTGACTCAAATATTACTGTGTGGCTGTTGCAGGACTTGTGTGTCGAGGTAGTGAAATGTGCCTGATTTGGCAAATAGTCTGCTTCGGTCATGACTGGGACAATGCTAGAGAAAAAGGGGGAGATGGCACGTCCCAAATATGTTGGCAGAGCATAAAAGACACAAGAATTGGGGAGATACTTCAAATGAGTGTGTGGGGTTTCTCTTATATTTTGTTTTGTAAATAGCCCACTAATAGGGGAGTGTGTGTGTGTTTAGGGGGTTTTCTGTATCTGGTCCAGAGAAGATACAGTTTGCCTCAGCTAGAGGCAGCCTCCTCGGCTTGGGCTGCAAAGACCTAGGTGTTCGATTCATGAGGGCTTTGATTTGTGTATGAAGTTGGCACATCATGACCAGTCGATATTGCTTTGTCTCATGAGCATATGCTAATGAATCTTCATTTTACTACTGCTAGGACAGAGATAGCCAAGCAAAATTACTTCTGGCAGCTGTAGGGATGCTTTTGAAGCCAGATATGGGAAAGGACTCTTTGTCACACTCAGCTTATAATGCCTCAGACTGTTAAGCTGCCAAGAGCTGTTGTAGTCTGGGGCCAGCAAGGCTGCTGGGTGGGTTTTGAGGATGACTGTCGTTCTTGAGTATGAAGATCTGAGGCTACTCAAGCCAGGCATTTTTCACCACATGGTAAAGGCAGAAGTACAGGTTGGAGCTGGGACACCAGGTTTGGGGCAGAGCTCTGGAAAAGCATCTTTGGATTGTTGCTACAGCTGCTGGAAGACTTGAGGAATGGGACAGGTTGGAGAGTGTCACTTCTGCAAATATGAAACAAATTGCTGCCCCGTGATCCCTATCCTGCATTCCTCAGGAATATCTATCTGTGTCTCTCTGGGACCGTGATATAGGCAGGATTGGGTAGGAGGGAAGACTGGTTTGCCCCATACATTGACCTGTTTCTCTAGGCAACTGCATGCCTTGATTATGCTGTATTGTCTTCCCCTGTAAAGGGGTGTTAAGGAATAACTGTCATCTTTTGAACGTGCAATATTACCTGAAAGTCCATGGATGTTTTTATGAGAAACCGTTCTGAAAGTTGTGCTCTAGAAAATATGTAATTATTTAAAATAATCTAGGTCTTCGATTCTCAGAACAGGTAATGGATAGACATGATCACTTTGAGCAAGAAATCACAGTATACACAGAAATCACTGTCAAACTAATTCTTGAAGCATCTCTTTTATGAGGAGAGAGAAGAAGGAAAAACTGGATATTATTTCTGGTTGGGCTTTAAAAAGAAAAGTTGCCAGCAGTAGCAGTTTGGTTCTCTTACTCTTGGCATAAGCCATTCATGGTAGTTTAAAAAGACTTACCTACTTCACTGCCAGAATAAAAGTCCTGGACTTGTCTCTGTGGCACTGGTGGGAATTAAGGCTCTGAGTCTTTTGATTCACATGTTTTTATAGCACAGAGTGGCAGGAAATGCAACTGTGTTTTGTTGGCAATTTATTTTGAAAAGTTGCAGAAGTTTTCTGAAGTGTACAAGTCTCCTAAATGTCACAAGACTCTGACAAAACAATGTTAGAGATTCAAAGTTCAATGCTTTTGAATGTGTAGTTCCTGTAGCTGAAGTACTTGTTCAGTCCTTGGTGTCAATAAAGAACGAAGCAGGCTGTTCACAAAAGAAGAGGGAACTTCTGTGCAAGTCAAGGCAAAGAGTTTTAAAACGAAAGGAAAGTTCTGAGTTTAGCATGGCTACAGTGATGTATGGCTACAAGTTACGTTTATGTTATATGTATAACATGCATACATAGAACTGATATAAAGGCAAATGATGTGTTAATATGGCCTTCAATCAAGTGTAAACACTACACATGCTTTTGCATGTTACCGACAAGAAGTTGTATCCCTATATAAAAGGAATATTAAGATTGAATAGAAAAGACTCCTGAATTTAAATAGTTTGATCACTTTCAGAATTACAGTGGGAGCTAATCTTCATACTTCTATCCTTTCCTCATACAGCAGGACTTGTACATATTTCTGCCCTTTTTACTCATCTCAGTGTTCCAAAGGACTGTTTTATTTGAGAGAAGTGAAGAAGAGTTTGCTTTTGGCCTAAACAACATAGGTGTTTTTCTTCTCACCTTATTCTCAGAAACAGCTGAACTCATTAAGCTTGAAAGTTTGCAAAATAATTGAACCTGAGGCAACCTTCTGGCATGGAAAACTTTAGTCTAAATAGACTTGAGCTGGTAGAAATAGAAGCAACTGAAGCATAATTCTTTGATATAGTTGCATCAGTAAATTCAAGAGGAGGTGGTGCTTGTGGAGGCATTCTGGGAGCCACAACACTGAGGGAGAGCACAATCCAGCTCTTGAGCATTGTCTTCACTCTTTCTTCCTCCCCCAGGCTGCCTGTCTTGAGCAACGCCATGCCCAGGTCTGTGAGCACTGCTCAGAAATATCTAATTACACATACCATAATATGCCAGTGAGACAGCTCCTGCTCTCCACTGGTTATGTAACTGGATTGAAAATAAAAGTCAAGCTCAAATGAGAATTTGTTCGTGATAAATGTGCATCTGTGCAACCTGGGTGGAGCTGAATTGGTATGTCATGTGCTACACCTGATATAGCAATTATTTCAGGGCCAAACACAATAGGAGCCATGGACAAGAATAGCACACAGACAGGAAACTTTCTATTCTTGGACTTGATGTGGAGGAAAAATAGGTTGCTTTTAAACTGGCACACTGGCCCTAAGGAGGGCTTTGCATGGAATAGCAGTAGTTATGTTCAACAGATTGATAAATAATATTAAAAACTCAATATGAAAAATCAAGGAAGTAAAATATTAGCTGTACTTTCCAAGTACAAAGGCTAATCCATCGTTCTTTAATGATCATTTACTGCAGGCTTCATTCTTCCTCCTCTTAAAGAAAACCAAAACAAACAAACAAGTGAAACAAAAACAAAACAAAACATAAACAAACAAAATTGACCCTAAAACATGATAGTAAATACAGGAGGACCTGTGGAAATGCCAACAGATTTCCACCTCCAAGATGTACCTGTTGACGTCCTATAAAATTGCTTGTGTGGACCCTAACACTCTCTTAATGCGTCAATAAGCTTGTGATCTAGTGAGACAGACCTCGGCAGAGCTTTGAGAAATGTACCCTTTTGGCCAAGGGAAAAGCCTGGAGATGCTGAATGCTACCAGGTGATCCTGTCGCTCAGCCTGCCACAACTGCTCTGTGTTCCTTGCTTGCAGCATGGCTTGGGCTGTGTTGCCAGCCCATTTCCTGCCTTGCTGTGCTCCACTGGGCTCCTCTCCTGGCCATGACACACTCTTGCCTCCCCTGGGAGTGCTGGGAGAGATTTTGGGAAGAGCAGGACCTCGATATATGCAGACGTGGGAGTGCTCTCCGTGGGCAGTGCTTCCCTAGCTCCCTGGCTGAGGATGAAGGACTGCTTCATCTGTCTCCTGAAGCTTACATTTCACCAACAGATTCTCATTTTGGTAGGACTGGGAAGGCTGTGGAAAAGGGTCTGACTGAGGAATCTGGCTGGGGCTCCAAGATGGGAGGAAGCACCGATGGGCTGAAGAACAGAATGGGGATTGTGACACTGACTGTTGTAAAATTGATGTGAATTTCCTGGCTATTGCTAGCCTAATATGTCTATTAATTATGTCTTGTAATTTAACTTGTTTAAAGAATTGGTATGTATCACTGTAAGATTAAATGCAAGAAAATCAACAAAAGACAATTATGTGTAGTGTCACACACTTACATACACCAAACCTTGCCTCGCATAGATGTGTATCAGAATAATATGATACGTTTTCCCGCAAATTCTTCCTGCACAGCAGTGACATTCTCTCCTGGAGCACAGAATTGTAGTAATATCCTTGAAGACTGTTTGCTAGACCTACTGCCTGAGGGCTTGCTGCTGATTATGCAGAAAATGTATGGCTTCTCTTACATGAAGCTTTCTAGTACTGTGGAGATTTTTGCACTGTACAGCAATTCCATTAAATCTACAGTCAAAAGTTAAAGTTTGGGTGGAGGTGCACGGTGTATCACAGCTTCCTCTCCCCCTTGTTTTCTTACACATTTCTGTCTCCTTTATGAATATACTTGTCATTGTGCAGAGTCTCTTAAAGAGAGTGTATGACTAATTCACTGTTAGTTCAGGAAAGTTTTCTATGAAATACTCCTTTTGGCTGGAGGCAAACATGGGTGCTTTGAGCTCCAGATTCTTCCCACTGGGATTTGGGAAATACCTCAGGGCTTCAAATATGCCCCTATACCCTGTGTGTTGGGGCAAATGCTAAAGCAGTGTAAACCCTTTAAAGAACATTTCTTCTGAGTTTCAGAAAGAAGCTCTCTGTGTGGTGACTCCTGGTTGCACTCTGATGCCTACCCCCAGGGGCACTGGCTAGTTAACTTCTACTGCAAAGAGACACAAAGATGGATGTGTATTTGTTTTTTAAAATGAAATCAATAGTTTTTACTGCTATGAATATGCTTTGAATCTCAAGTATAGAGAAATGTGCAAGAGATGAGGAGTTGACAGTCTGAAAAGTGCTACTGCCTCTGTCTGCTCTGCCACCCAGTAGGATGAAATACTTCTGAGTCTGCTGTGGCCTTCTGAAAAGCTCTTCCACATACCTGTGTGCAATATCAGATGAAAGCACAGAATTTAGGAAAGTATTGCATAAGAACTGTTCTCTTCAGTATACTTGATTTTGGTGTGTTAGAAAAATGGGAAAAATGTGATTTCTTGGTGCATTAGGTAGAATTTCTCCATACCTTTCATTATTTTTGAAGGTTTTTGCAAGTATATATAAGGCTTTCTGTGAAGAGATGCCTTTTTTGGTTTGTTTCTGTTAATGACTCTTCATTGTGGTTATGCTCAGGTCGGTTACTGCAGCTTGTTGCAGCAGATTCTGAGAGCCAGTTCATAGCAGAAATGCTGAACAGAATTCCGCATAGCTGGTGTCTTTTGCCTGCAGTGTATTGGTCCTAAGTCTGCACCTCTCATAGCACTTTTAAAATAGTCCTATGCCATAAAGGGCTGTTCCCCTCTGTAGCTTCCATGGATACCAAGGCCAGAAGCAAGAGCATTCCTTATTCTTTTAAGAACTGCTCTTCTGAAGCTGCTTGTCTGAGTGCTGTACGTGCCCTAACTTCTGATATACCCCTAAATTCTCCCTTTGCTGAGTAGTTCCGTGCTGTCCATTTCCAAAATATTTCACTGAGAATTCATGAGGACTTGTGATGGAGAAGTATTTGAAAGGAGCATGGTGAAACAGCAGAACTTGACTTCAGGACATGCACAGGCTTGGTGTCCAAGAACCTGACTCCGACTGGAGCCTTATTCCGTGGGGCTTCTGTGTTTGCCATGAAAACGTGACATAGGATTGCAACTTGTCTGCAAAGAATAGCTCAGCAGCTTTTCTGGGGCCAAAGTCAGTATGAAATAACTGATGTACTTTCCCCTTTCTTATTCTGCACTTTTAAAAAAATTTTTTTTCTTTTTTCTGTAGCCTGTTATCTGAGCTTAATATGTGTGCTGCATTTGTATCACCTTTCAGAGCAGCAAAATGTGTTATAGCGTGGAAACTCTTAGTAGAAAAGTCATGTTCAAATAACATAAATCTACAGCCTTGGAGGAGAAGTCTGAGGAAGAAAGTAATGATTGTGTGAAAAATACTTGAAATAGAGGAACTCTTCTCCAAAGCTGTAAGTAGTAAGGAATTAGAGGTTTTTTGGTTCAGGGGAGTGCACATTTCCGCATAAGTTCTGGCACTGTTCACAGTGTTGGCATTAATCTGTTCTTATTTTCTGCACAGGTAGTTTGCTAGATTCTTTGTTTTAACTAGGCCTTGTGATGATAAGTATCGGTTCCTTGTTCTGAAAAATCAGAGCATCCCTCAAACAACTTTATGATCAGTGGCTCCAAACAGGTACTTGTCCCTGCATGGAAATGTGTTTGTCAGGGAATGTACCTGTAAGTCCTTTGTGTGCTGTTGTCATTCAAGTTATTTACCCTTTGTTAACCTGCAAAGCTCATAGTGTGTTTTTGAGAACAGAAGGAATTAACAGCTTCAGAAACAATGAATGATTACCTTGTGTGAACAAGTTTTCTTTGCAGAACTGCAGTTTCTTTTGCAGGTGTTTTCAAGAGCAGTTAGTTAGTTACGTGGTTTTGATTGTTTTTTAAATCCTCTTTAAATTATTGCTTTATTTCTTGGCTGACTTTTTAACTTACTTTTTTCAAAGCTCTAGCCTATTATACTTCATATTCATATTATACTTTGTATGTTTTTTATCTTAATCTTTTTCAGCAAATGTTCTTCAGCTTTAGAAAACAATAAACTTCAAATAGCAGTGAAGTGAACTTACATTAATGCCAGGACAGTATAAATGTTCTCAGTCGTCTTTGAGCCCTTTTACTTGCTCTGTCTCCTCTGATAACTTTGTTTTTAAATTTAGGATTGCAGTATCTGTGCTAATTCAATGGTGGTTGTAAATGATGAGTTATCGCATGAAACCTTCAGAGCCATGGTATTCCACTTGTCACTGGATATGCCTTAACCCAGATCTTTTCCTGTTCCTTTTATTGGCATACCAGAAAGTCCTTCAGGAGTTTGCTGGTACTTGATACAACATTTGTGACCTTAACCTTTGTATGTCGCACCTGAGCAGACTTTTCAAGCTACAGAGCTATGCTAATGGAGGCTCCAACTTTTTCTTTCTTTTCTTAATCTTAGCATTTCTTCAGCTATCTCTTTAGTTATATTATTATATTTTGATATTGTTCTCTACACCCATTAGAAAGGAACCAGAATCTGTACCTTGATCTGTACTAGTATTTACAGGACTTGTTGGATAAAATGGGGCAGACTGGGGAGGGAAGAGAAGTAACCTCAACAGCTGCATGATGTTCAAGCATAATCATTTTGCACACCTGCATTTAAAATTTAAGTATTCATAGAACTAGATATAAGCTAAATAAGTGTGGAGGAAAACAATGTCAACATACAGAAATTCAATAATCAATCCTGAAGGCATTTTTTATCTATCATTTGCAAATCATTTAAACGCTACTTGTAGTTGTGTTGCAGCTGGATGGCAACTTGCACAAAATTGCTCGTCCAGTACAATTCCTGTTAAAATTTTTAACAATAACTATGCCTGGTCATGATAGTTTGCAGCATGCCTGAAGGCTCAATATTATTGGTGCCTTTGGGCTCGTTCAGAAACTTTGAAATGAACAAACAGTCGAGTAATTGCTAGTCATGAAATAAAGCAATGTTAAGTTGACCTTTTTTTAATAATTGTGGAAACCCAAAAGAGAGGCAAGAGTCAGGACAGTGGGCTGCAAGTGAGAAGATTTTGGTGTCATTGCTAGCTTTGTTCTGTTATATTTTTGTTTAATGGTTTTGCATCCTGGGCCACAACCTCCTTAACTTTTAGCTACTGGTAGTTGTGCTTTTATGAAATGAAACTTATTTAACTTAAGTTAAAGGATAGTTCTTGTTCTTTTTAAGTGTTCCCCTTCTTCTCAGCTTACTTTTTCAGATATCTTCCCTAGCTAAAATTTGGGAATGCAATGTAAGCAGCGCTCTCCAACAAGCATTCAGTGGCAGGTCCTCTGAATATTTTAGGTTCAGTATTGCATGTGTTGTGGTTGCTGAAGAATTACTCTTTTGATGTGCAGCAAACATAGAATTTGTAGGATTCTTGTTTTGCCAAAATGTTTCTAAGCCCAAGTGACTTTCTTCTGCAATCATTTGGTACTTCCTACAAAGACAGGTAAAACTTGACTCCTTTTTGCTTAAGACATAGACTATTTTGGAGGCCTTATTTCTCTGGCTTTAAGAAGAAACATCCCTCCCAGAATGAATCTAAGACACCTCCAACCACCAATGTTTTCATTTAGTTCTTATGGAAAAACTAGTGGCTAAGTATGGAGATTTTGTGTCAACTCTGTTGTACCTTTTCCTTGGATTACATCCAATGGATGCTGTTTGGAAAGATGGAACTCCCTTTTCTGCACCTAAATGGGGCTTTAGCTTCTTCCTTTGTGGAATATTCAAGTTGTTTCTTGTTCTCTGGCATAATCTCTGAATTCTTTGCATTGATTTCTCATTTGTTTTGTCTGTATCCAGGTTTCAATACTGTTGCTAACAGCAAAGCACACATGCTGTGCACCTTCTGCTGCAAGCACAAGTTATCCTTCCTGCTATTATCTGTTTCAATATTCTGAATGCCATTCAGGCCAAGTTATTTTTTCTTTCTCTTTTGCCAGTGTGATCTGCCTTTGCCTTTTTGCTTTAATTAAGGAAATCTTCCAGTTAATTAATGCATCCCCTGGAACATGGGTATCAAGTGTCTGCAGCAAGTATAATCCATATATAATTTTACATAGGCAGCTGCATATTTTCCTTGCCATACTGGGACCGGTAGGTATTAGCACTCAAGCATTTCACCTTTTTTGTAGTTTTCCAGAGTGATGCAGTGTTGTCTTTCAGCAGTTATTGCTGACCTTCAGAAATTATATTCAAAAGGGTAAAACATGCACGCATCCAGTTTTCAAACCCTCAGGAAGTAAAAGCAGCAGTCTTGGCAGAAATCTCTTCTCAATGACTTCTGGTGCTACTATATAAAGGAAGGTATGAGTCATGCAAGGAAGGTAGGTTCCTGTACATTTCCATGCTGGCATAATTTGGGTTTTTCCTCACCTGTCTTAAGCTTGATGCAGGCTATCAAACTGGGTGAGTCTTAGAGGGAATGTAAGCATATATACCACATTTTCTAGAAAATAATAAATCTACACTTTAGTTGTGTGGTAGGTGTATTTCTTACTAGCAGTTGTGTCAGCTCAGCACTGCCTGATTAAACCTAAAAAGTAAGCCTGAGCTGTATCTTCAGCTCCCTGATGGGTATTATCTGCACATAATCTCTAACTGATCTCCTGCACCAAGCAGAGTAATGTTCCATGAAAAACAGTAGAAATTATTGACATTGCATTTGGAACTTTGCATATAACTAGGATTTAGTATTTTCTAACTTTTTCTTGCTTTTTAGTACCATCTGCTGTGATTGCAAGACTGTATTTGTTTCCAAAAGACACTGGTAGAAGTGAGGAATGGTAAGATATGGGTGTGAGATCAACATTAGATCTCCAGTGATGCTCTGTATGGAAGTTGTGGGATTGATCTTTGGCACAAGCTCTCACAGTAGGTACCTTGGGAAGACCTGTTAGACAATCCCTAGAGGGCAAAGCTGGGGTGAGTGGTGTGAAAAAAAGATAAGATTGTTGTTTTATTAGCTGTAATCCAGGATGCACCATTTCTGGATTGAATTGTGAGGGTAGTTAGATAAGGTTTGAAGCACAGACTTCAAATATATTTTGTTTAATGTTAATTCCCCTCCCCCTTTTGATAAATTTGGATGTTAATTACAATGTTTCGGCCTTTGACTAGAGTGAAGTCAGTGCACCATGCGCCCTTAAATGAAAAATAGCTTTCTGGCCAAATGGAAATGGAATTATTTTCCAAAGGAGATTATTTCTCAGTTTTGCCTACAGGCTGGTGAAAATTATGCCATTCCCAAAGCAAACAGTGAAGCCCTTTTCAAGTAGGCACCAGGTCATGTTCAAAATGGACTCTGAAAAGTCTGTGGACAGGGGAGCTCATTAAGATGGAGTTGGAAGTTTACAGGTGTGATTTTTTCTTTATTTTTATGACTGTATTGATATCAGGGATGTTGATTTAATCTTTAGAACATGAAGGGAAACAGGCAGTGTTGAATAAAAAGCAAATATATCTTTTATATATATATAT
>VWYI01001447.1:65468-81755 GCA_013399455.1 Anthoscopus minutus | reverse complement strand
TCAAAGCCAGTCTTGAAGACACAGAACATAATATCCAGTGTAAACAGAACACACAATTGGGGATACAAGCACTGTAACATCACCCTAGGACACTTCCCCACCAGCAGAGCTGCACATACATTTTGTGACGTGTTCTGTCCTTAAAATGCAAGTACTTCTCTAAGAATGCTTAGTGGTACTCAGTAAATCAGTGTATGCCATAGCTCCTGCTGCTTTGATCAGTCAATTGACCATTTGTTGTGAGAAGCTGGGAAGTTCTGGAGAAGCTGGGGGCAGAAAAGTGCAGAGAGAGAAATCTTTGCATATTTTTCCTGCTTGCTACTACTTCTCCCAACGGGTTGCATGATCATCTTGGAGGCAGATGTTAGCCTAATAGTTTTGGCTGAATGTATCCTCTTGCTTTTATGCCCGTGTCATATTTGCTAATCACATGTGGCTGCTTCACTGGGCTAGGTTTAAACACAAGCCTGAGGGAGGCTTAACCAATACAGCCTTTTTGTGAATAGCTTTTAATTAAGGTTGCTGCTGTTGCAATTTAAGTTCATTGCTGTTAGGCATGGCTTCTGTTCAGTGTGTGCTGTAGTGATCTGTTGCTACAGAGTTGACTCTACACTTAAGGGCAGAAAAGTCTTCCTGCCTACCCTGCTCCCACATTTTCTTCAGGCTGATTTGACATTTTCCTTATTCAAAATGGCATCAGATTTTTGCTTCTGTGACAGAAATACACCCACACAAGAAGTCTGCATCCCCTAATTTCAACAGTTAACATTATACAGGCTTGTTTGTTTGTTTGCTGTAGCAGCTGTGTTTGAAAACTCAGCTATCTGTATCCTACAGTCTTTAAAGAGGAATTTTTATTAGCTGCAAAACCATATCCATTATTAATTTTGGTTTAGTATTATCTGCTGTAAGGTAACTAGAAACTAATCCGTTCTCATGACCAATGTAATCCTTCAGTTTCCTTTGTAATAGATGCCTTTCAGACTAGTATTGCATGTAATTAGAATGGCACCATTTGTGAGTTTGAATCAGAAGTAATTGACGTTTACACCATATGTTGTTTGGTACTCTATTTTGGGCAAGTGATTTAAAAAAGCATTTCTGTCTGAGGATGCTGTAGAAAGAAAGGAAAAAGGCAGCTTTCATCACCTGATCTTCTTAAGCATTGTGGAGCTATGCTGTTGGTCAGCAGGCTATTCTGTACCAGAAATTTTTCAAATTGTTTTATGTGTATCCCTTTGTGAATTGTTTAGGCAAAGTTAAGCAATCTGTCAACACATGCAAGGAGTTTCCTTCAGAAAACAAACTAGAAGTCATTCAGCTGTATTCCCACTACAGTTTCACACAGTGTTTGACAGTAGAAGCCACATTCCTATTTCTCTCTTCTGACTTTCAGCCTGAGTTCAAACTCCATGTTCAGCAGCAGCAGTAAGTTCTTGCTCCAAGAGGAATCTTGGCTGTGTTCACGCTGCACCCAAGGGCTTGTGGGACAGCTGGCATATTCTAGAACACCCCCTGTAAGCCCATGACCCAGGCAGGCAGTGTTCCCTCAGCCCATGCTGGGATCACCCAGACATCCACCTGTCCTCACTGTGAAGCCTCCTACTGATGGCCTGCTTAGGTCCCTGGGAAACCAAAATGTGATCTGACATTTCCAGCCTTCTGCAGGATGATGGGTTTTGCAATTCTTGTATTGCCAGCTGTGTGGTTGTGTGCAGCAGGAGCAGGATCTCTGCTCTGTGACAGTGTGAGGAGTGGGGTAGTATGGCTGGAAGTTCATCATATGTGACCAAATGAGCAGTTAGACATCTCTTGTTTATTCAGCATATTTTAGGTAGACATACTCCAATTCTGACTGCTTGTGAAGTGGAAAGAGCATTCTGTAAGAAACGTAATAGAGATTTGAAGGGTGATCTGACAAGAATTTACCATTAAAATAAAATCAAAACAACCTGAAACCAGTAGTACCATATTGTAGGTATTTAAACACACTGATTACAGCTTCAAGTGCTAATTTTGAACTCAAACCAATTTAAACAAATGGAGAAGTATGATTCATAGGTTCTAGGAACAAATGGAAATGACTGTCTGCCAGCATACCTGGGCCTATAAAGTGTATCTGTTTTGTCTAATGGATACAGTGAAGCTGGTATCATTCCAGACAGGTGTATCTGGTTTTCTGAAATCTCTCAACAGAGTTTAAATCAAAACCAAGCCACTTTGTTCCTGTTATTTGTTGTGTCAATTCAGGTATTTTCTCCCCATGTTTCTTCTTCCCTCTCTCTAATCTTTTATGGGTGACTTTGGGATTACAAGCTAAGGAATGAGTTCATATCCTTTATTTTATTTGTGTTCCTGTCAGGTATGTGTATAATAGTAATGGTGTTAGTAAAGTGGTGATTATAAGAGGAGGAATATTTTCTTATTAGTGGTAGGAATTGTTGTTCTGCATCTTACCTCAGCCAGGGTTACTCAACAGATGTTCAGGGATCACAAACTCAGTTTTACTATTCAGCTTCCAAAGAAGATGGATGAAAAATATTCACTGTTTTGAGTCAGAAACAGAGGAACTTAGCTCTTTACCTCAGTAGTTATTGTTAATTACTGAGTTTTATAATGCTATCTTTAAAACCTCAGCAGCTAGAATTGTGCTAATGCATTAAAAACGTGACTTCATCTTTTTAAAGAAAAATAATTTTTTTCCCTTCTAGAAGAAGCTTTTACAGTGGGAACTGGATGTAGTATAGCCTGAAAAGCTGGAAGACACGTGAAAGGAGTGTGGTATTAATTTCAGAAGACTCGGTTGTTTTTGAGCACGTCATGTGATTTTTGGGAGACAAGTCTCCCATTTTGAATTTCTGTGCTGAGCAGCTGAGCAGCCTGAAGACACAGGAAGGGGGTGAGGGGATGGAGGAGCTGGTCAGGGCTTTCCCATGTCCCTTGTATGTGCAGGGGGTCAATCTCTTTCTTCCTCCAGCCCTGTTACATGTCCAAGCCCAATGCTAGGAAGAAATAGTTATAGAAGAGAGACTTCTTTTTCTGATTGATTCAGTAATTGAAATGGCATTATTGCAAATTAGGGAGCTGTCATCATCAATAAAATTTTGGCAGAATAGAATACTGGTCCAGGACTGGGGTTTACAAATGATGCTGGCAGTGTATGTTCTAAAGCAATTTATAACCAATTCTTACTTTGCAACAGCTCAACAAATTTGTATCTTTACTTGAGGGAAAGACACTACTCTTTGATAAACAAAATCTCATGTTAGAAAACGGAGATTTTTTTTTAAAATCCTTGATTATGCCATGTTTATGCTACACAGCTTTCACTGTGCTAGGAGGTATCGGACATGATTCCATTCTCAGTTTTTTAAAGCACGTTGAGTTGCAGTATATTATTTGACCACTAAATGTCTCTGAAAACCGTATAAAGTGCCAGGAGCAAGCAGTAAGTATATCACAAGTAAGGAGAAGAAAATCCACATAATTCTATTGAGTTCCACAATTGTCACTAGGGACGGGCACACAGCAAGTTCTCACAAATTATATTTCCTGTAATATAGCATGTTCTGATAATTGGCCCATTTATTTAAGTTATTCTGCTTCTTCTTACTTCAGGTATTTACAGAGTGTAAGCCTGGAATAATCTACTACACTGTATCTGGCTGTCCCTGGGTTATCCTGGATTATATCCTGCAATTGTACTTAAAAGAAAATATCCAGAACACAGCCAGGTCTCACTGAAAGACTTCAGGGGACAGACATGTTCTTTGCATCTTTTAGCAGTTTGTTCTCTGTCTAGGAGCTCTAGCTTGAAAGTTTTTTTCGCCTTGCTGAAAGTATGAAAATAATGGGCTTTGGCTTCTGCTTTTGTTTTTTGATGTATCTTCCACATTTCAGGTACAAGTATATTGCAGGATCAAGCTTGTCCTTCCAGTTATAACACCTTTAAAGAGCTCATTCTAATGAATTTATCAACATGGGGAAAAATGGTTCTTGGAGTGTTCTCGAGCTGTTCTGTCATACCTTCTGCATCTTCCTTATGTTCTTGTAGACATGTGGAGACCAGACCTGGATCAGATCCATTTGCAGAAGTAAAATTCTCACTGCAGAGTAGTGGCAGGAGCAAGAATATGCCGTCTTGAATTTCCTATTTAAATCTCCTTCTGAGTCGCATAATTTTTTCTATGCAGTGGTGACTTTTTTTTGTAATCTCTTGTCCATAGTGCTACTCTCTCCACTTGATTTTTGTGCTTCCCATTCCCTAAATTTTCTCCTAAACTTCTCTGAAGGAGATCCAAAGTTTCTTGTTTCCTGAGATGTATTTTGTAGTAACCTGAACCAATTATTTTTGATCTAGTAATTGTTAAGCACCCTGAAAGGCTTTTCACTAAGATTTAGTCCTTCTCCTTTCCACCCCCACCAGGGTTTCCTAATACATATTTGTAAATACCTAATCAAGTGTAATCTCCTTGTTTCAAGTGTGAAAGTCTTCATCAAGACTTTGGTTTGGAGAGTAATACTGTTATGATTTATGAACCTGGACTGTCTGTATCAAGTATTCAGCTTACAAGCGCATGCATATCTTCAGAAGGGTATTGAGTTTTTTATACAAAAAAAATTTTTGTAGATTTTAAAGGTCTTTGAAATCCTGTGATAATGGGTCTTGTATTTGTTTATTTCTGACAATAACAGATTAGAAATTACTTTTTTCTTTATTTGAACTTTTGACATTATTGAGCTGTTTTGTGTGAATTATTTAATTGCTTAAAGAATGATCTATAAAGTAATGAATAAAGGAGGGAAAAAATATCCCCAATGACAAAAAGAGATAAGTAAGATCTAAAGAAAACTGTTAAACATTGATTAAAGGCATGACTCATTGTGCTTAAAGGCATAGCTGACATTTATTATTGAATTTTAGAATAACAGGTTTTAGCAGAGCTGAGTTTCTTACCAAATTTCCGACTCTTCATGTTTGTTGCAAGGGAAATATGTCTGCTTTGGTTGTTTTCCCTGAACAATCTCCTTGGAACCAAAGCTTTCCACACCAGTATTTGTGAAGAAACTTCCCTTGGGTCAAGGTGAAGAAGTGTTTCTAGGAGGTGTGGATGACAGAGCAGGTGCCTGTGGTGAGACCCAAAGCAGGGGGCCTGGCAGAGGGGCACAGGCTGTACTGTGCAAGCAGTACAAGGGTCCCCTGGTCCCTTGAATCAGGGCTGAGTCAGGTAGCACTTGGGCAGGAAGAGTTGCTTGGCCAAGTGTTACAGGTGTTATGGTCTTTCAGTTGTCTGGAAAAATTAGGGAAAACCTTATATGCCTAATAGTATATAATTTCTATCCAAAGACTGTTGAGTTGCCTCTGATGGGTGTTGCTGAAAAGTATATGTGTTTGTGAAGGCTTCTTGTGGTGTGCCTGACTGTATTTCACAAAGACTAACTGCAGTTTATATTCTACCCTGTTTTTCCTAAGTGTAGAGTTCTTTGTATAAAAGATTTGAATTGTCTGGTTTTAGCAGTGACAGTAAGTCCTAATGCTGCTAGAATAACATACACACATACAGGAGAAAAACATAAGTTCTTCTCTTATAAATAAATCACAATTGCATTTGAACACAGTTCTTGGGTGGCAGTGGTAGAGTTTCTGTGTCTATGTAAGTGGAAAATATGTGGAAGTGATCCACATGTGTAAGTTCATAGACAAGTATGTGGGCAGATACAGCTACTGGGTAGGATCTTTTGTCACTACAGTTTTAAAGGCTTTCATTTTTCTAATTGATGTATGTTATAAACACAAGTACAGATTGAAGAGTTACTGCCACAACATTAATGATTTGGAGTGCTTGATATACAGAATTTGGCCTAGGATGGAAGTGTTTATCATCAATAAAAGGATAATATTTCTCTAAAGGTTAACTTTTTGTATTTGCACGTTACATTAACAAGATGACAACTTTCTTGCTCTCTGCTTCTGCAAGAGCACTGGCAGTGGATGTTTCCTGGGGCAAGAACATGCTCCAGGGAAGCAAGGACCATGTTGAAATCATTAACATTAAATAAATTGAACTAGCAAAACATTGTTTGTACTGTGGTGGTGTGATTTTTGAATGGTACTCCCCAATATAGTGCTCCCACTGAGACTGTCCAAACCATGCTGCCACTTGCTTGCTTTCCCTTCTCACTGGGGTGGCATGGAGAGGAGAGCTGAAGGCACAAACAGGTGATGATCACGGATTGGGATCAGGACACTTTATTGGAAACCTCAATAAGACAAAAAAATGGACAGTAACAGGAACATCATTAATAACAAAAGTGTACAAAAGAGAGAGTGAATCACATGCAAAAATGCACACCACAGCACTCAAGTTCTCCCCTACCACGGCCATGCTACTCTGGCTGCTGCCTCCAGCTCAGAATTGGTAAGGGAAAGCCTTATATGCCTAATAATATATAATTTTTCCTGACCAGACACCCGACCTCTCTCTCCAGGCGCAGGTGTCAGGACACTTCCCTGCCTATCCTGCTTCAGCAAAACTTAAACGAAGAGAGCTTGTGCTACCTGTTGCTGCTGAGCTGGCAGAAGTTTAATCAGTTAGTAATTTCGTGAGCATAATTTATACAACAGCTGCTATTTATCTATCCCACTCATTATGAAGGAGAATTGTGCAAAATATTTAGTACTTGGTGTTGCATGAGTAAGAGAACTGAACTGGAGTTGTGTAGAGCAATGCTCCCTGTAACTCTTTTGATCCCTTAGAAATTATTTGCAATTCTCTAATAAGATGTATTTGTATTTGTAATTTTAATTTGGTAATTTATAGAGAGCTCTAACTGACACAGCTAAGAGCATAAGCTTGATTTTTGATGCTGCCTCTTTTACAGTCCTTGTGATAAGCAGTTCACTGGCAAAAGTTATGGACCTACGCTTGCCAAATGACACATCTTTGTAGTTTTGAGGAAGGTACTTCTAGATGTGTTCTTGAGGCAGGGAAAAAGATGCTTCACTCACTAGAAAGTTTGTAGCTTTACATATTAAATGTTTCAAATTTATCAAAAGAATAAATTAATGAAGACTTTAGGGGAAGAGCTTCAGCTAATATTAAACATATTTTCTGTCTTGTTTAAGTATTTTTCTTCTTTCTCTCTGAACTGTTCAAAAAATATTTTTTATTTAGAAAGTACAGAGAAATTACTTTGTAAAATGACTGTGCTAATTTTTGGAATTAGGCTAGGCACATTTGTATTATTTTAGATGCTTCAATACCCTATTATTTAGGTAGGTATTTCATCCTCATCTCAACATTACCCTATTTTTACAGACCAGTAATTCACAGGAGAATAGTGGTTTCTGAGTATTGCACAAGGAGCTGGTGTCTGTGAGGGAATTGAATACAAGCTTCTCAAAGTCTGAGCTCAATGCTGTTCCTCCTGCCATGGTAGGGAGAACAAATATAATACATTCTGCCAAGACTAGAGAGATAGGGAGGCGTTTATTTATTTATAAGAGTTATAATTTTATTTATATAAAATTCAGAGAAGAACATCAGGGTTCTGCCCTCCTCTAGTGTCGGGAATTTTAAGAAACCTTTCAGAGTTCTGTCTGGTTTTGGCATTTCTCTGGCTGAGCAGAGCTGGGTCCTTTCCAGACATACTAGGGACAGGGGTGAAACTGTGTAGCCTTTTTTTCTTCATTCTTTCCTTAAGAATATCTGAAATAAATCTAGTGTTCCAGAAGAAAGAGTGAGGATTTGCAAGAATTTGGAGCCTGTCAACATGTAAAATTCCTGTCACTGCTACTTTTGCCATGGTTTTGTCTAAGCAGCACAAAAAGATTTGCAGATAGTTGTTTAAAACATGTGGAAAAAAAATTCGGAAATCTGTGACTTGGCGCTGGGACATGGATCCATGTTGGTTCAAAGATCTTAATCTTCATCTTGACAAAATGTTGGATTTTGCTTTCATTCACATTACTGTAAATCTTAACTCTGTAGAAAGCTGTTGATTTATTCCAGAATTATGCTAGTGTGACAGAGTAGAAGTTCCTTCATTAGATTTGTCCAAAAGCAAAGGCTGAGCACCCAGGTAACTGAGTTGTTGTAGTTAAGGAAGTAAGTTACTCTCTGTATTGTATTCTCCTTCCAAGAAAACCTTTATAAGAGGTTGTTTTGTTTGTTAAAGTTTTGGAAGGATTTGCCTTGCCTGTAGCCAGCCTCTCTGTGTGAGCTGTATGCCACTGCCTGTGGTTTACGCTGTGGAGCTGATGCCCAAGGGGGTAATTTGGATGTCTGCACATTGGCCCAGTTCCCTTTTTGTTCTTGCTGTCACTTTTCTCCCTTTTCTCATGCCAGAATTATCCTTTATGTTGGGTATTGGCTCTTGTTTCTTAGGGAAGAGCCACCCTGAAGCACCTCCTTGCAAACGGGTACCAAGTGTGGTGTGTGGCAAATACTGCAACAAGTCACTGAGAGACTTGGGTACAAGGAATGAAGCAGGGCTGCAGCTCCTCTGCCTCTCTGTCCCTTCCTTTCTCTCTGATCACTTGAAAGTGGAAGAGTTGAACTTGAAAGTTCAGAAGAGCAAAGCTTGACTTTTACATGTGGATTTATCAAAGGGAAATGGGTTCTTGCACTACATTCGTATTACCTTTTTATAATAGCTCATCTTAGCACTTTTCCTTGCTCTTGTTACCCAGGAATTTTTGAATGGTTTATCTGCATAGATGTATTTAAGCATTGTAGGCAGTAATTTTCCTCCTAGTTGTATAATAATCTTTATTTGTTCAGGCATTTTTAGTGCTTTGTTAGAACCCTTTAAATTAACCACTTTAATAACTAATAATTGAAATAATATCTGTGTGGCTTAGTGTAAAGTACCTACTAGGCTCCTTTCCAGCACAATGGGAAAGGAAGAAAGTGCTCCTCAGCCTTTCCTTGGAAGGGTAAGAAAGTAAAATGCAAATGAAATTAAGTTAATAAAATTTGAAACTAAGCATTGGCAACATTTCTGTAAGTGATGCCTGTAAACTCATGCAATTACCTCCCAAGTACTACATTTCGTGCTATTTGTTTCCTTTCAAAGCAAGCAACAGAGAAGACAGGTCTTCACTCTAAGAAAAAAGATGCAGTTTAAATATCTGGCTTCTTACATTCATCATTTTCTTTTAAGTCCTGACAGTATATCTGTACTGTTTATGATACAGCATGAATTTGACAGTAGAAAGAGATGACAAGATTTAGAAACTATCTTATTTTTGTCAAGCTATTTTTATTTCTGTTAGGAGGGTAACTTGTTTCCTTCTATAATTCTAAATGTATCTTTGGCACATCTGTTCCTCTTAGTGTTGAGGTGCTTTTACAAGATGAATTATATAATAATTGCAGGGTGCCAGGGCTAGATGCTGCCACCAGCTGGGTGTGGATGGTGGCAAGGACAAGCTGGATAAATAGCTACTGTCTTGCCTTTTAGCCTGATGCACACATCCTGGGGAGTATGAATGGAAAATGAGGTCTCCCTGCCTTAACTGTAGTTCTGTTGGGATGGAGGACTTGGTGTTGCATCTTTCACTTTATGCAATCAGTCTAGTAAAATTGTGGCTTAAACTGGAGATCACTGAATGAACCTGTTTGGCCGAGGGAGCAGCTCTGCCTAACAATCCTAACTAGTTCCTATTTACTAGAATCAGTAGAAGAACTCCACTAAAAAGGAGTGCTCATGTGCTTACCATGAGTAAGAGCTAGGTAGTTGACTGAAGTACTTTTCAGGAAAAAATATGTTTGAAATACAAAGGGGTTTTTTTCCCCTATAAAGAAGAGAACAAAAGCTGCTCTTTAGAGATTTGTTAATTGTACAGCTCCTGCTTTATATTGGAGGAATTTAGATATAGGTTACCTTAGTATATGCGCTTGTCACTAGAAAGATGTCAGCAGGAAAATATTGGGATTTTAAATTTAAAATGGTTAGTAACTAATAATGACCATTTACCAATATACTGTACTGTAAGTGAATAATTGAAGAGTACAGAAATAAATGTGTCTTGTGGATTTAAGTGAGGAGTTTCACAACATTATGAATGTATTTTAAGTTCACATTATTTTATAACCCAAAGCATAACTTAATACATCTTACATTGGCAAAAGATACTCAGCTGTTTCTTAACTTGGACAGCTGAAGGAAGTGAAGGTTTTCCAAAACCCTGAATAAACATCTGTCCTGAGTATGCAAGTATTTGATGAAGAAAAGCCACATAAGATGTGAATAACAATGCCTCATTCAATTTTGTCATTACAGTCTGTTTCAGTTCACAAATTAGCACACCAGTGGCCTTTAACTGCATTCATTTCAATTTTTTTCAGGGAGCAATAGCCAACTGATTGGGAGGTCTCAGACCAGATGGCAAGAGACTTGGAACCTGATCCTGATACTGCTTTCATAGGGAGAAACAAGAAATAGTGTTTATACAAGTGAAACTTCATGTAGAATAAAGTAGTTTCACAGGCATCAGTAGGAAAACCATAGTGTTTCCCCTAATCTCCAGAAAGTCTCACAAAGTCAGATGTTCAAATTTATTCAATCTGAATTACATTCACATGCACTTTAAATTTCTGAGTGAGCTCAACCTTTCAATGTTTCAGTTAATGTTCTGAGACAAATCTTACCCTAGTGAAACTCCATTGAAATTGGTAGACTTAGAATTAAATTTGCTCCTAAATTTTAATTTGTTTTAGTCTTTCTAGCTCAATGTAAAACAAATTTCCACAAAACTCATATGTACATGTATTTATATTTTCTTTAAAACGAACTTGAGTTGTAATCTAATCTGGATTTTAAGTATATTGGTTTTGTTTTCTCTTTTTCTTTTTATTCTATTCCTTTGTCTAGGGATATTTGTCCTAATGATAGTTAGGCTTTACGTGATTTCTTGGAAGGCAAAACATTTCAAAAGCCATAATTAAGCTGTGAAACATTATTTCTTCATAATGATGAAAGTGCTGTCAAATCTTTGGGAGCGATCAATGTATCTGCTCATGCTCAAAACAAAGATAGATTTTTTTTTTTTCCTGGATTTTAAGATCTGGGGAGTTCAAGCATTATCTCAAAGTAGTAGCTGCTAATCCAGATATAATTTACAAGGCTCCTCAATTCAATGTATGCATCCAAAACAGTTCTATGATGTAGTTTTGCAACATTGTAATTTCTATATTTTGTACTTTTTAAGTGTGTAAACTGGTGAGAGATGAACCACTTAATTGTGTTTCCAGCGTCTTGATGACGATTCCTGTGCAGTGTAGAGCAGCTGAGGTGAGGGAAGGTCCTGTAACATCTCAATATTGCGTGAGATGCCCAGCCATAGAGATAGGCAAAACTTGTGTACCCCATCTGAGTTAGAGCCAGTGCAGTGCATCTGGGTAATGTCAGCTTTTTGGGAATGCTCAGTAAATCCCTCTGTTTGTTGAGAAGAGTACTGGGGAAAAAAAGAGACAAGATGTTTCATTCCACTGAGAGCTTTGCTACGAACCCTTCTCTTGAAGGGTTTCTGTTGGCCTGAACTTACTTAACCAATATATGCTTTTGTATTCCTTCTACTTTTAGTCTGTAAAATAAACCGTCTGGCCAATAATGTTGCTATTTAGGAGTGACTTGGAAGATCAGGGATTTGTTTTGTTGACACTGAGTCAGCAGTTGTCTTGCTGTACATATGTCAGAATGACTGAGGCTTCGGCAGGCAGCCAAAAGCCATTTGTAACATATTTCTCTACAGAACTCTGCTGTGGCAGGAAAGAGTTGGTAGACTTTAATTGACAGACTCATGGTTTGTGAAATATGTCTTCATTGTCTTTTAACTCTGGCCTTTCATAGTAGTTTTTGTTCAGCTTTGTCTACAAAATCCAATTATTGGTGATTTAATTAAATGATAAAGAGCTAAAGCAACACTGTGCGGCTTAGTAAGAATGAAATCTTGAGTAGGTTTGCCCTGAGCAGATGTGTAAAGAGAGCTTGTACATGCCACAACCACCTCTCCATGAGGGCACCTGGCAGTTCTGTGGGAGCATAGGCAGACAGGTCTCACCAGGAAACAAATATTCTGCTCATTCATGCATGGATGGGTTTTAACAGCTTGTTTTGACCTATAGTAGACCCACAGACACACAGAAATGTTTATCAAAAGTACCTGGATGGAGAAGAACTTGATGCAGAGCAGGCATCAAGTAAGAATCTGGCTCATCCCATAGTTCAGGTAAGTAGGAGTCACAGCCTCCTACAATCACAGCAAAGGTAGTTGGTAAAATTGTCCCCAGTTTAAATGATACCAGAAAAACTGGATATATTCTGTCCCTGCTTTCATACTTCAGTGAGATTAACTTTGAATGAACTCAGAGATAAAAAAAATGAGACAATTTAAAATGTTGTCAAATTCCATTTGAATTACAAAATGCCACCAGAAGGAAGTAATTTTATTGTTCTAAGCCAAAACTTTCAAAAGGTTAGGGTTAAGAAGACAAACTTGTGATTTTTTGAATACTTATGACTATGAGGTCTGATACTGCATTTAATTACACAGTCACTAAACACTTCTTTTGAAAGTGTGTCACTGAATGGAATTTAGAGTGTTCAGTTAATTGTTGTATGTTGTTTTTCATCCTCTTCCAACAGGTTTGAGGGCTTGAACGTACTACATGTTACTGTTGTCTGCTCTGAAGACCATGTTGATTTCCTTCAGGTCCCTTTACATATTGTGAAGTTAGAATCTGGAATGCTTTAGCAAACACACATTTATGAGATAAATGGGGCTGTTTTGCAGCTTGAAGAAAGGAAGACTATGGCATAGATATGAAAATGAAAATATTCTGGGAAAAGTAATAAATGAGCTGAACCGTTTCAATTAAAACTTATGTACAGAAATCCTATGGCAGGAAAATGACTCTTCAGTGGGAATCTTCACATGGCAGAGTTTGCTAGTTGAAATGGGCTGAAGTAAGTTCACATAGAAGCAGCATCACTCCCAATTCTAGAAAATGTTGTAGTCCTACCTTGTAACAGCAGCAGACCTGCTTGTTGATGCTTTTAACATACATAGTTTTTCATTCATCATTTCCTTCCCTATTTTGTTTGTATATTTTGTCTGAGAAAAAGTTAGAGTAGTATAGGAATTATATCTAAGAAAAAACCCAAACCCCCAAATATCTGTGGGGGTATGGCAGAGGTGACTCATGAATCATGTGTCAGCTTACGGAGTACATAATGGAGATACTTTGAGGCCCTCTTTAGAAGCATATTTTTACAGTAGGATTCTAGTGAGTGACCAGTGTTGTAAGCTGTGTTGTACTAAGCTTTCAGCATGGAGATGGGACATAAGTTGATAACATGGCTGTGGTATGATGTTTGCAATACCTGTTGTATTTCGTCTTGAAACACAGCAGACCTGTGGCTGTGCTGCTTTTACCACTTTTCAGCTTTAAAGAGAAGGGGGACCAAAAATGTATGATTCATTTGGCTGAATTAAACATGTTATATGCACAAGAGCTAAACTAGTCCTAGAAACTACATCAAAACTTTAAATTTTTCTAGTATTTTAAGGTGGTGAGATGAACACAGTAAAGGGTCTAGGTGTTACCATTTGGTGTGTGATCCCATTGCTTGAAATCTTATCTGTTCACAAGAAATGCAAGAGGGCTGGTACTGAAAAAGATGTCTTACTGTTGTCATATGTCCCAGACTACTTTGAGATGTTGCTGGAGGTGTTACTCTGTTCTTACTATAAACACTCAGAGGTGTTTATAATAACAGAACTCAAGACTAAATGCTGGAGTTCTTCCTCCCAAAAACAGAGGCTGTTTACAGTGGTGCCACAGTCGAGCCATCTTGGGTGAACCATTAGGACTTAAGTTCATTTTCTATCAGTTTCTGAATACTTGCATTGGTTTGTTTTATGAAGATCTGTGTGAAGAAGGATGTTGGAATTGGCCCACATAAGCATATGCAAGTAACTGTTGTGGTTTACAGGGGAGTCTGTTGCAGAGCAGCAGGTTGAATTTGAGCTTTCTGAGGGAAAGTCTAGAGTCCTGCCCATGCAAACAACCTAGGTTCACTCAGACTAATCTGTAGAACTGGAAGAGATCTCCTTCAAAGTGTTTATTTTTGATTGTCAGTAGCAGAGAAATGTTAAACTTAGAAAATACCCCTTAAAAGAATCTCTTTGAACATTTCATGTCTCCATGGCCCACACCATTTCTGACTCGCCAATGTCATTAGGAAAATGCATTATCACAAAGTAGCTGAGCCTTTTTCCTGAGCAGCTGAATAAACTGCTTTCTTGAGGCAAATATTGTTGTACCGTGGATGGAAATCTTTATCACAGTTTAGTCCAGGGCTTAAAGATTTCTTGCCTTCCTTTTCTCTTCCCCTCACCCCATCTGCTCCAATGCAGCCTCTTACCAAAAGGCTCTGGTGTAACAAAATATGTGAGATAAGCAGTTGTTGGAAGCTGGTGTGTGTATCAGAGCAAAGGTGATGTTTTCAGTTGGTCAGCATAGAGGAGACCACATCTGCAAATCTATAATGAAAGAGCAAGGAGTTTCAAACATCCTGACACTCATATTCCTGACCAATAACCTGTTTTTCTTCTGTTTAAAAGAGGTACTAGTTAATGGCCGTTCTTCCTTTTTGGCACAAATACTTATTGATTGTTTCTTCATGCCGTCCATCTGTGGATTTGATGAATGCAGAAAGGAACAAGGGAGACCATAATTTAGCAACTGTTAGTATGAGAGGATACAGGGTTGCTGGAAAGGCTGGGGAATTACTGAGAGCAGGATCAAATACCTTTGGCAGTCCTTGACACCCAGCATGTTCTCAGTATACCATTTAGCCTATCTCCAGCCAGTTTGTGTGTCTCAAAAACTTATCCTGACAACCAAAGCTGGCATCTTGCACACATCATGACTCTGTTGAAGTGGACAGAGCAAGCAGCCTTCTAGATTTGGTGCTTTTACTCACAGTGAACTTCACTTTCTCTGGTTCAGTTTGCTCCCTTGAAGCTGAAGATGGCTCTGGGTCTTCAGAGCTAGAAATGAGTATCAACTTGATACATTTGGAACATCGTTAATAGGATATCTCTTATTTTTCCAGAGACCCATATGCCAGAGCTCTATATTCTCAATTAAGCCACAACCCCTCTCTTTTTCAATTGATTGGTGAGAGGTGATTTTTTTTTGTACTTGTTAACATTGCTTTAGTTTTGTTTTCTTTCTTTCTTTGTAATTATCTCTATTCCTTGTTAAATTTGACTGTGTTAACTTGTTCCCAGGTATCTCGATTAACTTGGAAGGTCGATTATTTTTAAATCATTGCAAATTAGCTGTGTTCCAGTTTGTGCACTTACTGAGATTGTAATGGAGAAGAAAAAGAAAAATTCAGAATTCAGTGATATGAAAGGTGGGGAAGATTCCCACACCTGCTTTTTTTAGTTACCATCAAAGTAACACCTGTGAACACCTGGATCTCCTTTACTCAGAAAAGGGACAGCACAAAATCATTAGTAAAAGAGGCTTCAGACCTGGAACTGCTTAGAGAAAATCCTTTCTGCAAGGAAGGTATTTTTGTCCTTGGTGTCATATCTCAGTAGCCTTCAATAGCACAATGTGGGTTTGTGTTCTTTCCACTATTCTTGTCAGGCTTTTGTTATACTGAAGAAAAATACTGATTTATTTATCTAGATTATTTTTGTTTAGTCTTCCCAGTTTATTTTTCATTTAGCAAGTTTTGATTGGGTTATTTTTTTTTGACTGTATCTTGTTCTTTAGCCCAAAAACCTCAAAAGAGACACAGTGTAGAACCCCCATTCATCACTCACCCCAATCCAGTCTCTTCAGGGTGGTTGGTGTCTGCTCATTTTGTTCAAAAGTCAGTCTGATATATCTCCTCTGTGGTCGCCCACTTGTCTGTGTTGGTGTGCCAGGGAGATGTTTTGTTTGGCAGGCTGTGTTTGAGGGTTTTCCCTGCAGAGGTGTTCACAGCTCCCTCCCCCAAGGAGTCTTTTGCAAAGATGCTGCTGATGTTCCAGTAAAACTGCTTTCCTTGTGGTCCTTCACAGGGATGTAAGAGTGGTGAGGAGCTGAGCAGAATTTATTTGATAGTAAATGACAGCAAATCTGTGGCCACAGAGAAGCTGATGCAGGAATGGGAATTACTCTGTGACTGCTGAGGGGGCTTGAGAGGAAGCGGGGGACATGATAAAAGTCTGACAACAGTTTCAATATTTGAATTATATACCAATATAATGGTTGTTTC
>VWYI01001447.1:51391-65380 GCA_013399455.1 Anthoscopus minutus | reverse complement strand
GAGGAACTACTCAGGCAAATAATTAAAATGCACACCAGATAAAAACAATTCAAAACAGCTGTCTTCCCTCCTGAGGAACTATGAAAAAGTCTCACTTGTCCAGGGTTATTTGCCATGAATAAGGGACAGGTAATGCAGAATAGCAAAAATATTGATGAAGCTACTTGCTTGATGTGTTAGCAGAAAAAAGGGGGCGAAGTGGAGAGCCAGACATGAAATTGAAAAGGAGGACATTATATTCTACATTAAAAAATTTCTTTATTTAATAAAATAATATTTGAAAAATGCTATTAGAGGAGCGTAAAGCTTTGAGCTGTTAAAAGGATTGGACAAGTAGTTTCTGAATTTTATTATGGCTATAAATCCAGCAAAGTTAAGACAAAACTAGATAACTCAAAACTTCATGGACCAGGAGTAAGGAAAAATTCCTTATTATTATGTGTACGGAGTTTCTGTAAAGATAAAATATTAATCATCTGTATATATCAAAGCCATGTTACTTGAATCCTTTTTGATCCTTTTTACTTTCATTTCTTTATTTTGTTGTGAGGCAGGATGCAAATATTAGTTTTATAGAGCAGGAGATGAGTTGAAGTGAAAACAGGTCCCAACCAGGTAGATCAGTCTTGGGATGGGAACACACTGTGCTGAATTTCCCACACAGTGCTGCCAACGTATGTGAGTCATGAGTACCAATGCCACTTCCATTTATAGATTCCTTAGGAACAGAGGCAGCTATAAATGCCATGGAGTGGCAATTTTTTAAAAGAAGGTTTGGACTCAAATGTTGAGTTCCACAGAACTAATTAAATCAACACAAGATGTCCAAAGTAATTCCCTTTTGAGAAATAACTGAAGTTGCCAAATACAGCTCCCATTCTCTAGGGAGGTGCCAAGACTTCAATAAGTGCTTTCATCCCCAGAACACTCAAGACATCAGAAAAGTTCACGTAAGGCATTAACAATGAAAAATGAAGTTTAGAATATCAATATTTTGAAGTACAAACTTCTTGAAACAAAATGTTTGATTCTTATTTTTCTAAGGGAAAATTCCAAAATTTCAACAGCACATTGTATCAGATTCACATTCTGAAAATTCCCGGGCTGAACAGTTGCTCAATTATAGTTATTTCACTTATTAAGATGGTCACATATTGAAAGAGTAGGGTATCTTGAACTGTATGCAAGTACTATATGTGGAGAATAAGGTATGAACAACCATGTAGTGCACTTTCACAGGTTGAGAACACCACATGTGCATATATTAACTTAATACTTATACACATACTTCATATATATTCATATGTTTTGGGTAAATTAATTTACATTTCCACACACCAAGTATTTATTGAGAAACTAAGGAACTAATGGAATAGGACTTACAGATTCCTCTTCCATAATCTTATGGAAAGAATAGTCTTCATGGTCTGTATAATTCAAACTGCAAAATACCCACTGTAGATTAGGCCTTTGTGCCTGATATAATTATCAGGCACTCCAATGGGGTATTTGTTGTTTCTATTGTTTCCATTTAGATGAATATTCTTCTTTTTCTTTCCACAGTAAAAAAGGATTTAGGATATGCTGCCGTTCATACGCATATATATGTGTGTATATCCATATGTATATTTTATAGTTATATCTACATCTAGGATGGTTTCTCAACATCAAAATTTATCACCTCTCAACAGAGGAAGTTTCTAGCATCCAGATGGGAGCACCTACCCTGCCAGAGCACATACACAAGGTCACATATTTAAGTCCTGTGGATGTAGTTCAGGCTGAGAACTTATTTTCACTTGTGTCCTATATGAATGTCTTGACCTTGAGGCAATTTTTGGGATGTTACAATTTCTGTCTCTCTTGTGAAAACAGTTCTTACTTTATGTAAGTAATTAAAATACTAATTGAATCTGGATCTTTCACAACTTAAGTCCCATAACCAGCGGGCTTGGAAAAACAGCCTAGTTAGCCTGTGAATGTGTAATTAGTTATACAAGATGAGGTTACTCCAGTAGAATAATTGAGAGCAGCTCACCTGAGAATAGACAAACTGGTAATTAGTGCACTCACCTAGTCTATAGGAGACCCACTCATTCCTGGTAGGACTTAGCCTGTGCTGGGATTTGAAGTATGGCATCTTGGATTTCTAGTGAGTCTGTGACTGGTTAAATTGTGGGGAAATGCTTGTCTAGATTTTCATAAGAATTTTCAGATGGTTTGGGGTTTGGGGATGAAGAGAAAAAGGGATCCTCAATTGTTTTTTTGTAGCAGAAGAATTTCATCCTGCATAGCTCGCTTAAGATTAACAGCACAAGAAATTCAAGAACTTAAAAAAAATATCAGTAATGATTCCTGAAATATTCGGTTGTTAATATTATAATTTATGATGATGCAAAATGAAAGTCACTCCTGTTGCTGATAGGAAAAGTAGACAATGGGAAACATAATGTTTGCACTGGCCTGCATTTATGCCTTGACTTCATGTAGTGTTTATAGGTTTTCCTTTCTCTTGAGTTATGGAAAAGCCTTAGCACTCTGTTTATAATAGATTCTGCATACAGCAGTTCCTCTGGGAAAACAAAACACAAATACCTAGGAAATGTTGCAACCTATCTTGCCTTCCATAGGATGTGACAAACTTCCTCCTCACGCAGTCCATGGTGTCTGCCTGCAGTCCTGCTGGCAGCCCTCTGCAGTCAGGTCCCAGAACTTCTGATACGGGCTCTTCCCTTCCACGTGTTCTCTACCCACCAGGATGGATCAGTGAAGAGTACTGGCAAAACATTGTGGGGTAGCTTGTGCTGCTCAAATTCTTAACTGTATTTTTTTCTTGGAATGAAGGGAAAGCTCCTCTCCAAAACAGATTGGGGCTGTGTACAACAGATGTAGCAACAACCTCAGCTCCAAAATAGATTAGCTCTGTATTTTGACAGAACACAACCTCACAGAAAGTCTTTTTGCCCTCTCTAAAGGTGCACTATTTGCACAAAATCTATCCTGCCTTACAAAATAAGAGAGTAAGTGCTCCTGCAGTTAATTGGAGGCTTGGGAATTTTGTAGAATTTAATCCTACTTATGCAAAATTGTGCTTTAGTAGTCCAATACTTTAAAATGCTGAATCTGTCTATAAACCTATTACCTGCTTTGGTTGTCTGATAGTAGTTTGGCTCCATAATTTGTAGGAGGGAATGGATACAGTGAGGCTGATTTAAGTTTCTGTTATAATGTGTTGCATATTGAATCAGCAAATGGTTGCTGTCCTTAACTGCAAACTCTCTTGGATCTGTAGTCTCCTCTCTTTAGGTTTTTTTTGGAAAATTCTATTGTGTTGCCTGGTGCCAGTGAATCATCCCAAAATGTGCTCTGTTTCTCTCACCTAATCAAAACTGTGATGCTGTGCCAGACTTGACTGGAGCAGCCTTTTGACTATGACAGAGAAATAGTAAATGGCTCCTTCTGTGACAGCACCTTAATAGTTTTTGGCAGTTCTTTGCACTCAGAGGTAAACATTACTGAAGAATCCTTGCTCTGCTTAACTGCTCCATCTGATGTGCAGTAATGGGAAGCACTGAAGGGAAGGAAGCCTAGATCCACCACCGTGGGTAGGTAGATTGATGTTCAGTGGTAAGGTAAACTATTATTTTTATTGTAACTCTGAGCTGTCTGATCCCTGTGTGCCAATGTCCTCATGTGAGTTATTTTGAAGATTTGGATGCAAGTTGTTTCTACTTCTGCACCTGTGGGCCAGTCAGGAGACCAAACCATTTCTCCAGTGTCATGGTCTCATAATTTTCTCTGTCAATTAGCTGAAGAGGCACCTTTAATTCTGTTACTGTTCTAGCTCTCCTTTGCAGTTGCTTTCATACTTCAGCCTATTGCTTGATATTCTTAAAGCATGTACAAATGTCATCTGTCACTTCCTCCTTGTTAGGTTTTAATATTTTATGTTCATATGCTCAGCCTGTGATACCTGACACCTTTTCTATCCAAGGGATTCTGGATTTCTCCCATGAGGTTGTTAAGTTCATCTTTTATTGAATGCAGTTTTAGAGTTCTGTGATTTTGCATTGGCAGGAAGAGCAGATCTAATAATATGACTAAAATTTTTTTATTTAGTATCAGTTTTGATTCATGCTTCTACTTTTATCCCCCTCCCTAAATTTTTAGAAGTTTATCAAAGCTTCTTTCTGACTTTGGTTTGCATTGCTTGAATTGCAGGAGAGTTTATTCATCACCATATGGTCTGCTTCCTTAAAGATAAGATGATACAAATGCAATGATATTCCTCTATCTACTGTGGAGGTAGTTTGAAATAATTAATATGCATGGGTTTTGGCTTCACTCTCAATAAAGTGACCAACATGTTTTGCTATGTCTACTAATAACTGATCTGTTTATTCCACTTGGGAAAGAAAGTGAAAGTCACCCAAATGTGCCTTTTGTCTGTGAAACTTTTCAGTTGCTCACTGGGCTAATTTTGTTACACCGCAATGATGATCAGTATTAATAACAGGGATATTATACATTCTGATCTCGTTCCAGTTATGATTACAAACAACTGGACTCTCTCTAATCTTTTTTCTAATCTTTTTCATGAATGATGCTTGAGACCTTACATTAGCTGCATAAAATGAGAACAGCCACTTGACACTTGGCTTAAAATCTGCTTGGTGCTTTCTGGCCTGGAAATATACTTGCTTCTAAACAGGTTGTAGAAGGAAATAGCTCTTGATTTTTATTTCCCCTGCTCACCGGTGTGGAGAATAATACAGGGTTTTGCTAGATGTTGAGGCTGACAATGCTGCCATCATCTGAAATGTCTGTTCTGAGTCTTTCTTCAGTTCCATTGGTATCTTTTGTACTTTCCATAATCTTAAAACCATGAGATGACTAAAGGTTTATTTTCTCCTTGTTTAGCATATTCTCTCTATTAAACTTTTTCTTTTTGTATTTACTCAGTTTTGTAGTTTGTGACACTGAAGTTTTTAAACTTGTCTGTCAGAAGATCTATGTTGCCAAATCTAGTCCATCACTTAGGCTTCATCTGTTAAAGACAATATAAGCAGATTCTGATAATTTTCATTTACCCTTGTTATTTGTTGAGAATTTTTCGGCTCATCTGTTGGACAGGAGTGCTGATTCAAAAATCACCCATTGGCTGTTTAGTCTTTTTTTTGGAATTATTTGCCTTTTCAATTTATATTTCTCTGGAGTTTTTGTCACTTGCTTTTGGTTTCAGGTTGTTTTTTTTTTTTTAAATTTTCCTTCCTGTGTTATTATCTAGACTTTGGCTTTTTTATTGTGGTTGCTACTAAATTAACAGTAGAAATGCATTCCTTCCTTTTAAATTTATTTCTCTTTGGAAAACACTTTTCTACTTGTACTATGAATAATTGTGGTTACCGCAAGAAGCATGTCTTAAGGTAGTTCTTACCTTTCAAGCTTACAACTATGAACAGTAAACTTGAATTAATTTTTTGAGATTCTTGTATTTGATTTTCACTTTAGCCCTATAGTGGTTATTGTTGCAGCCTGTATTTGCTTGTTTATGTGTATAAATATTTACTGAAGGATTGTAAAGTTTACTTTAAATGAAGTAATTTATATATAACGTTGTACATGAATTACAGTCTTGCTTTCTGTTTTTCTGCAAGCAAATGGGATAGACTTGTGAACTTTCTTTGTGGAAACTACATAGTTTTTTGTGAGAAAAATATTTTGATAACCAAATTAAAGGCAGCTTGAACCAAGAATTTCTGCACTACCTTGGAGGTATCAGCTCTTTTGTCGTGAGGGAAATAGACTTCAGTGTTGATGATGGTTAAATGCATTTCAGCTATTTTGTGAAGTGAATTCTTTAAGTATTCCAATGATAAGCATTTGGAAATAAAATCTGTTTCTTCAGTGGTGTGCTGGAAAAGTTTTGTTCATGCTGTAGAACTGAATGTTAGTTTAAACTGTTGTGCCAGGGTGTGTTCATATTGAAGTTCTCAAATGCCATTATAAAATCCAGCTAGTTCCTTGCTTTTTCTGGCAGTATTTCTAGTTATTTAAGATGCTTAATTTCACATTAAGGCACCTGACTTGGGATTCAATTTCTCTGCAAAGAATTTGCAAGTATAGACACTCCTTTTCTAACAACAAGGCAAGGTCAAAGAATTTTTACACTCCGGTACCAATTAAAGTCTACGCAAAGGTGCTTAGTTATTTTAGAGAGAGACCTATTTTGAAAATCAATTAACATCTGTCACCTCAACTCACCAGCCTACCAATGCTCCCTCTAGTTCACTGCCTGAGGGAAAAATAGTAAAAAAGAACAGTGTTTCCACTGGAAAATGTAGTAGTTTGACCTTTTCACATGTGCCTCTTCATCACGTCTGAGCCTTGCTGCATTATAATTTTTAAAATTTTTATTTTTAAATATAAGAAGTATGCCAGTGTTACTAGAAATTCACCCACAGTGGCAGTGAAAATGCACAGGCTTCCAGTTCTAGAGCCATTTGCAGTGATAGATCAGCTTAAGCCAGCTTAGAGCAATTCACTGGATTCTGAAAACAGCTGCCAGAGCTAACAATCCTCAAGTGCTCATTCTGACAGTCTGGATACAGATAGTGCTGAACTGCTGCTAGCTGTGGTGAGGATGCCTTTCTATAGATAATGCCATATGTGGATCAATTTCAAATACTCAAAATCCAATTAAGACTGGGCTTGGGGGCCTTCAATTTGCCCTTCAGCTACCATGAGGGCAAAATAATCTCATTTTTGCAAAGAAAACTTTCATTATAAATGCTTGTCTTGGCATTGTCTGTAAAAGACATTTTTTACAGCAAACTGTACCTTCCTCATTTTGCTTCACAAGCAAAGGTGAATGCCAGTGCAACACTGGGGTTTACATACTTAGAGAAAGCACATTTAGTTGGAAACATCATTTAAAAAATAATTTTAAAATCCAAACAACAAAATTTGGTAGTAAATGTTTTAGTGTGGATTTTATCTATCTAGACTGCTCAGGTGGTCACATACAAATTTAATACACTCGTAGACTGGAGCCAATTGAAAAACAAATTTGAGTTTTATTATTCCTTTTATTATTGCAAGCCCTAACATGTAATTCTTACCCCACTCAACTTTTGTGTTTTCCCATTACCTATGCACCCACAATGTGATGAATGCAAATGCTTAGTAAATGGGTATAGTGATACACTGTACTCCAGCAGTAATGTCCCTTTTGGTCTCTTGAAAGCCTCTTGATGCAGTCAGTACTCATGTTACAATAATTTGTCTGTCAGAGACAAGTTGGAGCATCCAAGACACATGAAATCTTTCTCCTTATCTGTGGATTAATATTGTTACAAACCAGCAAGATTAAGATTGATTTGTACACACAAAAAAAATAAAAATCAACACTTAAGAATTTCTCTGACTATTACAATAGCTCATAAATGGATTCAGAAACCCGATTTATCTAAAAATCCAGTATAGAAGAGGAGAGTTATATTTCCATTTGTCTTTGTCTATAACAATTGTCTACTATGGCCACTTGAAATGTTTAACATTCAATAAAATGAGTATTTGAGTGTCAGCATTTGCAGTACTTCCTACACTTCACATTAGGTGAATGAAACTGCAAATGTTACAGTAATTTGGCTGAGTTGACTGAGACAAAATGCTCACTGCATTGTCTGATCCATGGTTAGGACTTCCAGGTGCTGTGTGATACAGTTAGTAATATGCCACTTTCAGGTGAGGTTAAATCCCAGCTGTACAGATAACTTTCCATGCTGGATGTTAATGGTAATCCAGTTCAACAGATGGTTACCTGACAACTAAAATGAGGGAAAAACTCTGATGAAATGAGACTGGAAACAACTGAGACGTTAGGTAGATTGTTAATTCATTAGTTAATTCTTTCTTTATGTGGTTTTCAAGATTATTTTTTTCTCTCCTTTTATAGCATTCTCTCCTTTAATAGCAATAACTTAAGATATGAAGCTAATGCAATTAGGCCTTCAGGGATAAATGATGTGCAAATCTTTCAAATTGCTCCTAAAGCTTCAGACAATATGACTGGAGGTTTTCCCTTGAGGGGGTTATGGTTTAAAATTGTGCATTTGGTGAAAGTTCTGCAGTGAGAGAATCTTGTTTGAGTTAGTATATGGATAACAGAAGAGCTCCAGAGTTTTCAGGACTTGGAAATTGATTTCTGTTACTTAAAATCTGTGACTGTCTCTCAGAGGCTCCTTATAAAACTTAGTAGACAGAATAGCAGTAGAGGATCCTTTCGATAAGGAAGAAATGTTTGGAAAATGAGGAAAAGCAGTGAATTAAATGTAAGCTTTCTCAGGATAGGGAGCTTACTACTGAGACCGGTGCTATTTATAAGCATATAAAAAGGAGACACAAAAAAACCAATTATTTTGGTTGGTACTATGTCACTGAGGATAAAGAGAAGCGTTGGTAAGGAAGAAGTGGCAGGACCTTCATGTACAATAAAATGGCAGATGATATTGAGTGCAGATAAGTGTAACCTGTTGCATGTGTGCATAAAATACCAGTTTTATGTACACAGTGATTTGCTCTGGGTTGACTGTTGCCACGGAGGGAAAAAAGGGTTCCGATGTTATTACCCGAGTTCCATGGAAATGTCAGGGCAGCGCATGGTAGCTATGCAAAGCACAGCACACTACCAGAAATTATCAGAGAAAAACAGAGAAAAAAATGTCTTCTTGACATTGTAGGATTGTATGGTGCTCCAATGGCTCAAATAATGTGTGAGTCTCTGGTTCTCCTACATTTCAGAAAAGAATGGTACAGAAATGAGAACACCATAGAGACAGGCCATTAGGGTAATCAAAGATGTTTCCTATGAGGAGCAACTAAATAACTCAAAACTCGGCTTGAAAAGGAAACAACTGAGAGACATGAGATAGAAACCTACTGAGTCATGGTACTGGGAAAAGTTAACAGAGGCTGGCCAACTTCTCTCATACTGCAAAGGTATGCTGGATGAAAGTAGTTAGGGCTCCTTTAAAGCAATGAAATAAGCTACTGATTTACTGTCTTCTGTAATTAAGCTGTAGAACTCCTCACTACCAGAAGCTAATAGCGTATATGGGTTCAAATGGGGCTGTACAAACTAATGGCATAAGAAATTGCCATTAAATGTAAACTAAATGTTAAATGTAAACTAATTTTGGCTCAGGAATTCCCTGACCCATAGAAAAGTACAAGAAGGATATTCATGAAATATCAGAACACTTGTGCCATGCTCACTTATTTTTTGACTACTCCTTCAGCCTGCTGTTGGAGAGGAAATGTTCGTCTCTGTGGGTCTTTGGTCTGAGCCAGTGTGTTGTGTTCCAAGGCTGATAAGTCCCTTGCTTCCATCTTTGTTGTCTCTTGCTCCAGATGTAGCAGGCCGCTCTTAGACTCCTAATCCATTTCTACATCTATACATTTACATGGGCCATTTAATACCTGTCATCATAGAACAGATTACCAAGGGTTCCTATTTTGGCTGCAGAAAAAGCTTAGCAAACCTAAGATATATCTGAGAAAATATTAGGGGCTAAAAAATATGTGTCTCTGGGTTCACCAGAAAACATTCACTCAGCTCTAGTCTCTAGGAGTTTGTAAAGCTCAGCAACTTGTATCCTGATAAAGGGCAGAAAGGTAAGCTGGATAGTGACCTGCCATGTGTACCTGTAGGCTGTCCTGCAGCTAAAGCAGGGCAGCAGTGCCTTGTATCTAGCAGTTCTGTTCTCTGCCCTGTTGGTTGAACACCTGCATCCATGCTTTATCATGTGAGTAAACTACAGTTAAGGCAGTTTACGTTCATAACAATGGCCTTTAGTACAGCTGTCAAAAATCCCTGAAGCAATAAACCTACCTGTTCTGTATTGCTCAGAGTTACCTGATGGTAACTATTCCACCCTCTGTTTCTTTTTACTGTGAAAATCTGGGCATAATGTTGGAAGCATAGACTAAGTGGAAGTCAAGTCAAAAGAGAGAGACTACGGGGTTTACAGGTAAGGAAGAAAAAGAGAATGTTTTTCTAGCTCACCAATTCTGGTCAGTCAAATTATTGCCATATAGTGTATCTGAAGCTGAAAGCCCTGACTGGCAGTACATGATTGGCTGCACAACTCTTCAGGTTGTTCTCTCTGCAGGCTGATGGCATATTCCTTGTGACAGATAATATCTGAAGCAGCTGTCTGCATCCAGATAATATTACTACTGAAAATCCCTTGTTACAGATTAAAGGAACAGATCCATCCTGGTGCACAATGGACCTTCTTGAGCAACTTTTACAGCGTTGTCTTTGGTAGAGTTACTCTTGATTTGCTGGAAGGAGAACTGAATCATGCCCCAAATCCTTTTGTTTATGTGGAAACATTACAGAACTGTTCCCTGGAAAACCTTTGCCTATCTTGCCCATCTACAATCAGACGTGAAACAGTAAGCACTGTGCAACCCTTTTGTGGTGTAATTCTTTTCCATTTTTATCCCTTCATTTTTCCGTCAATGTCAGTTTTGCTCAGGGTATTTCTAAGTATGATCAGACAGAGTATAGTTAGTGTAGAAAATTACATAAAATAAGGTGCTGGTATTTATTCTTTCCCCAACCTGTGCTTTACTGGTGATGCACTGGATTGCTGCTGAATTCCCTACATTTTGGTGTGCAAATATCAACCCAGCATTTGACCCATTTGTTTCTACAAAAGTGTGTTGACTCAGTATCCTGGCCAGATTTCAACCTGGGTAATTACATACTTCTCTCCATAAGTTACCTTCTGACTTTCATTTCAATAGATAACTGTGTTCAGCCTGTTGTATTTCAAGCCCTTTTAGAGTCCGTTTTTGGTCTTCAGTTGTCCTCTGTTACTTGAAAGTACCTTAATTTTGAATTCTGTGGCGATCCATTAAAATATTTTCTCTCTTGACACACAGCTCATATTGAAACCTTCAGGTAGGGAACGTACTTCTATGTGTCACTTTATTATTATCTCAATTACAATTATATAAGAGAAAATACAAGTGTGTTTTCATAATTAAACCAAGGTGAAACAGTAGAGGATAGAGGACAAACACCAAGAAGAACTCTTGTAATAAAAAGTACACAAGGCTATAATAATTGAATATTAAATCTTTCCAGAATTTCTTAATACACAGAGATAAAGAATTGCAGTAGCAGTTTCCCATACAAAAATGTAACTTGCATTCATTTTTTTTCTTTTTGTTTTCTTACTATTCCACTCTCATCCTTGTACTCTTTGCCCTGAGGAGAAGAGTGGATTGCAGAGACTTTTGCTAATTTCCAGTTAGATAATTTCCTTTTTTTCAGGAAGTCATCTTTCCTTTAGTTTGTGCAATTAGAAAAATAAGAAATGGTCTCTACTTCCAAAATTCTTGTCATAGTTCATGATTAAATTTGCAATTTGCTTCCAAAGTGGATGCACTTCCTATCAGGCGATGGTCATCTTGGAAAGTCTACTGTGTTCAAGCGCTGTTATCTGTTATTTGGAATTAATTACTCTTATCTCTCATGTTTTTAGCAGGTTTTGTTGTCTCCATAGAAAAATATCTGTCTACAATAGCATGTGTATATATAAACATACCTGTAAATATGAACAGGTAACACTGTGAAATCAATATCTATTTTTACCTTATCTTTAATTACCAACCAAAGGTGCTGTAGGATACTGTGTACCTCCACTTTGTCTAAAGTGTATTGCTCCACTTTTTCATCTGCTGTTACGCTTTCTCTTCTTCAATTTGTTCTAGTCTTATGCTGATTCACTTATACACCTCACATGTTGATGGACTAGACCTACTTTGTTTCATGGTGTATATAAGGACTAAACTTTTATTATAGGCACTAACAGTTGGCCTCAATCTCTTTCAGGATGAAACATCACTTGTTTGCAAAAATCTTTGAGTTATCTGTCTATATCTAAAAATCACTAGACAGTTATTTCTCTCACCATCAGAAGATCATAGAATGGTTTGGGTTGGAAGGGACCTTTAAAGGTCATCTTGTTCCAGACTGCTGCAAAAAGCAGGGACATCTTCAACTAGGTCAAGCTGCTCAGAGCCACATTCAACTTGACCTTGAATATTTCCAGTGGTGGGGCATCCGCCACTTCTCTGGGCTAACCTATTTCAATGTTTTGCCACTCTCATTTAAAAAAATTCCTTTCTTATATCTAGTCTGAATCTACCCTCTTTTGGTTTAAAACAATTACCCTTTTGTCCTATTGCAACAGGCCCAGATAGAACGTTTGTCCCTATATTTCTTAGTATCCTCCTTTGGGTTTTGAAAGGGCACAATGAGGTCTTCCCAGAGCTTTCTCTTTCCAAGCTGAACAACCCCAGATCTCTTAGCCTGTCTTCATAGGAGAAATGTTCCATCCATTGTTTTTCTGGCCTTCCTCTGGACCCACTCCAATGGGTCCATGTTGTTCCTGTGCTGATGACTCCACAGCTGATTGCAGTACTCCAGGTGGAGTCTCATAAAACCCAGGTAGAGGGGGAGAATCAGTTCCCTCCAGCTGCTGGTCAAGCCTCTTTTGATGCAGCCTCGGATAAGGCTTTCTGAGTCACAAGAGCACAATATTGCCTGCTCAAGTTCAGCTTTTCATTCACCAGCACCCAGAAGTCCTGGGCAGCAGGGTTGCTCTCAAACCAACCCTTCCTTCCCCAGAATATATTGATTCTGGGAGTTGCCCTGATCTAGGTGCAGGTCTCTGTACTTGGCCTTGCTGAACCTCAGGAGGTTCCCCTGGGCCCTAGAGCTTGTCCAGGTCTCTCTGGATGGCGATTCCCCAGACGTGTCAACTCTACCACTCAGCTTCATGTCATCTGCAAACTTGCTGAGGGTGCACTTGATGCCATTTATGTCATTGATGGATATATCAAAACAGTCCCAGTACAGACCCCTGAAGGGACACCACTTGTCCCCATCTGTCATCTGGACACATAGTTATTGTCTGCTACCTTCTGTGCGTGATCATCCAACAAATTCCTCGTCCACTTAACAGTCTGCCCATCAAATTCATGTGTCTCCAGTTTAGAGAGGATGATGTGGGGGACCATGTCAAAGAACTTACAGAAGCTGGGATAGACAATTTACATAGCTTTTCCCTTGTCCACTGATCACTCAATCATAGATTGGTCAGTCAGGACTTGGCCTTGCTGAAGTCAGGACAGCCTTGCTGTCTTGTATTATCTCCTTGTTGTCCATATGCTTTAGCACAGCTTCTAGGAGGTTCTGTTCCATGATTTTCCCAGGCACATAGGTGGGGTCGGTAGCTCCTGGGGTCCTTCTCTCTACTATTTCTTTTTTTAAAATAAGTTCCGTAATGCCCTTAGAAGTCTAGGTAAGATTGGTCAATATTCATTTGTGACTATTTTATGTCTCCTTAAAATACTATGCAGTGGTAGTAATGGGGTCATTATTGCTACAGAGAAGGAAATGTTGGCATCTGAGGCCTTGTAGCCTGCAGAGGCAGATTTCATGATTTAGAGCAACCACCACTGAAAGTGCACGGTGAACAACCAGTGCCTGGTAGGAAAAGAATAGATGAGGTTCCTTTATGCTGTGCAGAATTTGTGATCACCTACATACTTCTCTACTAATGAGCTGCTTTTAGTCACTGTTAATAAGATCAGTAAGCTTTAGCATTTTGTGCTGGTTTGACCTTGGTTGGTATTGGGGAGGAAGGAAGGAAAGACATCCCCGGAAATAGCTCTCCTGAAAGAGGCTCTCGAGAATTTCAGAGAGAGCCAGTGACTGTCCAGTTCTGAGAACTGACAGCTCTGTAAGCTATTCAGAGTCAAGATCCACCCCCGTGAATACCCATTGTGAAGCCCGGGAAACTCTGAACTCGCTCTTTTCGGTTTCCAGCTTCTGAAGGTAGCGGGGGGGGAGAAGACGCGGCCTGGTGCGTGCCGGTGGGGCCTGGCCGGGCCGGGCCAGGCCGGGGC